>JACXGJ010005276.1:0-39930 GCA_016801105.1 Esox niger
ACACAAAGACAATGGGAGCAGAGGGAACATATATACTGAGGGGAATGACTAAATGATGATCAGGTGCGCTAAACGGGACAACAGGTGCAATGAGTTGATGAGATGGGGCGATGGTGTCAGAAGGTCGGTGACGTCGAACGCCGAAGCCCGCCTCCGGCAGGGGGAGGATGGGCAGTAGATGGCGTGGTCGTCACATTGTAGCTCTATGGTATACATAACTTCTGACACAGTCTTTAATTCATCAGAGTTGTATAGTGTGACTTAATCCCCTTTATCCAACATTATCTTATTTTGTTCTACAGGCTAACTGGGATGACCGTAATACTAATAACAACGGTGAAATGAGCTAGAGAGACAGGCTATCCATCATGGTCAGAACTGACAGCACTGACATTAGCAGATCCTTCCAAGGTAGAACCAACTGAGGAGATTCTTTGGGTTTGTGCAAGACAGAGCTTGTTGACAATTGAGCCCACAATAAGAGAGAACCGGCAGTTTACTGAAGTCTAAGATGGAATACTTGGACTGTTTCAATTAAAGTGAAATGTGTACTTTTAACCTTTTAAACTGACAGCCTTGAAGCCATTTTTGCCTTTATTTGCAATGTCCGGATAAAAGATATCATAGAGATAGCCATGAGTAATGGACTAGTGCAGTTCTAAAGCCACACAAAGCTCGGAATGCTTATTGAAATCAGCAAGCAATGGCTGAAATGCTATGAATCCTTTGTTTAAAACAACGTGAAAGATATTTTGAATGTGAATGAACCAAAAGAGGGTAAATGATGTTAAGGATTATTAATTTTCACATGCACATATTAGTTTGATAAACTTTACCGTTGTGTTGATTAGACCAACTCACAGGGCTCACCATTTAGGATGTCTGACCGATGGTAGGACCTACAAAGACAATGTTATTGGATTTCTTCACATTAAAATAGTACTTGCAGTTCACTCAAGTCTGGCTATAACTAATTACAACTATCAACTCACCTTAACACGTACCCTAAACCGTATTCTAAACCTAACCCTAACGGTGGATGTCCACTAGGCTTTGTGGCTAGGCAACATTTCCATTTCATTTTCAATTGAGTCACATGACCATGTGCGCGGGGCAGTGTAGGAAACCAGGGGCGCAAAGCAAGCGTAGGAGGCGATGAAAAATAGAAACACGGGCTGTTATGCAAATGTGAGACGGATTTCGCTTGCCGGCGGTGGGCAACAGCCAATCATGATAGGTGTGTCTGGTATACCTTTCCACTGTTTTCCTTCACAAGTCTCTACCGTACAATCTTTCCTGTAGCAAAATGGAAGAAACATTAATCGTTCATATTATTAGATGGAAATACTACTAATAAGCAGGAAGAAATTCATTTGATATTATATAAAGGTAAGTCGTCATCAAATATACAAACATTAGCTACATAGCCATCTCCTATGACACTATTGATAGTAGTAGCCACAGCAGATGTTATATCTCCTATGGAGCTATTTCGATTTTCATTAACCTAACAATCGTGTATCCTTCAGCACATGTGTGGAGGGACATTATACTACTATTATGTGGCTATTCTAACTATTTAGCTGTACAGGAACTAGCACATGTTAAAATCCCGGCATCAATACATAACATATTGTGTACACGCCCACAAGCGGAATCTGTTCCTGAATTATCACCCATTTTAACCTCATAGTAGATGATTAATACATAAAAACAAACTGTACGGGTATACTGTAGGGCCAAAGGTAGAAGGAAACAAAGGCTAATGTCCCAGAATGGAGTCCACTATAGTAATATTTTACTGCCTTGATCAACTGGATGGTGACAATGCAGTGCATTAGAAGTACATCAGCATGCAGACAGCTACATTAGATTATTCTTCAAATGTCAAATTAATAGGGTTTATTGTGGGGGGGTCTTCAATAATAATAATAAACAGTTTTTGTTTAAATAGCTTATTATTTGAGGGCTTACAGGTGTTCAAGATATCAAAATATTAAAAGCAAAATCTGTCTTATTGCAAGAACATGTCTTTTTACGGTTGCTTACGGTTTTGTTTAGTTGTGTCTTTCTGAATGGTGTCTTGGTTTTAAACATAGGAGGGAAGTGAATCATGGATCTTCAAGTACAGCGAAGATCAATGTCAAAATGTCTCAGATATTTTGGAGTAAAAGGGCACAGGATATTGATCATGATGCCAAGCAGATTCTATAGTATATCTGGTAACACACTGGATTAAGTTGCATCTTATTACTTTTTCAATACATACACAGTAGTAATAACTGTAGTAGCATCATAGTAGTTACAGAGGTTTATTGTGTAGCTACTTGGAAATAGGATCATTTTGACACAGGTTATTGCACAATGTGAACAAAGAAATGTAGAATCACACATATATTTGTTTAAAAGGTGCCTTATTCAGCAATTTCCATATAAAAATGTCCGACAACGCTTATATATCAGCTAAGGTGAATTTTTTTTATCTGGCAGTGTCAGGACTGACATTATCCCCACTGCCTGTTCTTGGTATTGGTATTCTTTTGAAACACAAAACATTTCAATGAATAGATATTTTTTGAAGAACATAGGTTTCCCCCCTACAATCAGTATAGTGGATAACAGCACAGAGCCTCTTCCTGAAGTCTGACAAGGTTGGCACTCATGTATGGGGGATCTTGGACCACTCCTCAATGCAACACATTTCAAGATCCTTGAGAATCTTACTGTAGGCTTGTGCTTTTGCGTTACCCTCTTCAATACTGACCACAGGTTTTCAATTGAATTCAAGTCTGCAGAATGAGCTACCCATTGTAAAACATTGATTTTGTGGTCCCGCAACAACTTCTGTGTTGATTTTGATATATGTTGGGGGTCATTGACTTGTTGAAATTCAATCCATAGCTAAGTCTCAATCTTTTGGCAGAGGCAACCAGGTTTTGGGCTAAAATATCTTTGTACTTGTGGAATAATGCCATAGATCGCCCTTAGTCCCAAATGTCAAACTTTTAGAAGGTAAGGTCAAAAGTAAAGCTTATGAAGGGTATAGTGTGCAGTTAAGATGACTACCAGTGAGCCCATGCTCATGTCTATATTATCGAAGAAACAGAGAAGAGGCAGACAGCGGGTGGCTTTGTTTGGTGATGGCCTTCTTGGTGTTTTCTACTGCCTTGTTTTAAGATGCCAGATGGGTAGTCAATTCGATGAAAAACATCGGAGAATCCTGCAGATAAGCACTGGCTTCCCCACTGATAACCATATTGGAAAGCTGAAGAACAGTACAGTATGTGAGTGAAAGTGTATAATATACTGCTTTCATAATTAAGTCTGGATATTTTGGCAAACAAAAACATGTCAAAAGTATGAATTCTAAAGTAATATTTTCATTCTTTTTGATTATGGGACATCATACTGTAGCACTCTATTCCAAGTAATTGGCCTGAATGCTGATAGATCTGCTTTAAAGTGCTAATGTTCAGAGTGGAAAGATTCAGTGCATGAGGGATGTAAGTTAGTCAGCCCATCCTCTATTGGCAATATTAGCTCAAAGACATTTCTAGGTCTAATATGTTTAAGGAACTTTCTGAACTCGAGGACACCATAACAGCAAACATATCCTCATAACTCATTGAAAATGTTATCTTTGACATCTAATAACATTCCAATGTCACGTAAACTTATGAAATCCTCAATTCTATCGAACAGGCAAATATAGTGCTCATTAATGAGGTGTGTGTGGGTGTGCACACACCTTGGTTTAGTAAAACCAGGATAAGCAAAAGGAAAGTGAGGCCATTTGGTCAATTATTGCATTGAAAAAGCAGGTTTTGAGTTAAGTTTTGGGTTAGATTTAGGATTAGGCATTATCGGTGAGGTTTTAGAGCTTAGGTTTTGGGGGTTTGCAGGTTATTGAGGCTAGAGTTCATGTTAGGGTTATGGTAAGGATTCAGGTTAGGTGTGTGTGTGTGTGTGTGTGTGTGTGTGTGTGTGTGTGTGTGTGTGTGTGTGTGTGTGTGTGAAATTGTAATTGCTCAAAGGCCCAGATCTTTGCTTTTGTGGTACAGGTCATAGAACTGTGTTGTTTCACAAAGGTGTCTAAGGGAAACCGTAATAACACTATAACCAAAAGATATACCAAGTCCAAAATTGTACGCTGCTGAAAGTACCCCACAACAAATACTACCACTGACACATGCACCACCATACTAATAGCACAGCTAATATCAAAATCTATACTACTATGCATATTAACACTAATATTATTTGTAACACTAATACCCAGTGCAGTACACATATAAAGCCTAAGAGTAACAATATCATAAACAGTTATGCTAAGTGCTAAAAGCACTGACTGTTTGAAATTTTTTGTCCTTCTGACAGTTGCATTGTTGAACTATCTGTGTGCATTGTTTAAAAATCATGCTCAATATAGTTGCTAAAATTCTGAACGGTTCTTCAAATTATATTCCATGATAATTCAAGCAATGTATTGTGGAAGGGTTGAAGTTCCTGGCAAAACAACATACAACTTATGTAGAGCTCTTATGAAAAACGTAGTATTTAGTTTGATCAAAACAATATTATTATTATTATTATTATTAACACAAAATAAAATATCTAATTTATATTTTACTTTATATCCTGATTTTTTTAAAATCCTGACCACCACTTTGGTCTAAATATGCATATCTGTTCTGGGCTAACTGCAGTTCCCCTATTCTTTACAGCACTTGGCATACATCTGGGCAGTGGTCCAGGACTGATAAGACCGGGGCATATAGGACTTGTCTGGTTGATTGGGATGTCAAGATAGTAGAGCAGTGCTTTATCAGGAACCAACCTCTCTCCATCTTAAAAACCACTGAATCAATAAATCAAATGTATTTAAAAGTCTTTTTACATCAGTGGATACCCAGATGAAACCCCAAAAAGTCAGTGATGGAAATTGACTGAAATAATAGAAATGGCATGGAAATTCATCGGGAGGAGATTTTGTGGCTAGATCTAGAATCTGCAAATTTTCCTTAATTAAAACTACATCTAGGCATTTTTTTTCAATATGTATTTCAAACTATGATGAGGAATTCAAACTTAATTCCAGAAAAATATTTATGACTAGTCCCACAAAATTCTGTAAGCTTAATATGCTACCAGCTTGTATGATAAATGTAACAACATTTATCAATCACATTTAGCAGTACTGAACTCAATAACATGATCTAAAACAATGTTTACGGCTTGGTGTAAAATATTTTCTGATTAAATAGGATTCTTGTGTGGAAGTACATTTTTTTCATCCAGAAATCGATTGCTTGCTTTTTCTGGTGAGCTACAGAAAAAAAAAAGATTTTCAGTCCAATTTTTTTAGGTGGATTTCTACAGCATCATTGGTTTCTTGTGTGGTCGTCTATGTATTCTGACTACTTGCTGTTCACATTTGCAAAGAAAAATAGATTAAGCTTCCATGACATCGCACTTGAGGACCCCATACAGCCATATCTAGAGGCCACTCTGTTGGACTGAGGGCCTTGAGGGGAAAAAGGGACACATTGAGGATCCCGTTTAGAAGACTGGATGTAACCAGAGTTTTGAATGTATCCAATGCTTCAACTGACTTGTCCTTACTAACCTGAGGTGTGTAATAACTAAAATAGTAGCCATCAGACTCATTAGGAAGACAGGTGTGGAATTACAGCCAGTTGTCTCATCAAAAAGGGACAAAGCTCAGGCAAAAGCTTTCCGCCCTCTGCTATGACTCGTACACACGTTCCTGATGAGTCCAACTCTCATCCTAGAAAAATAATTTGCTGGCCTTGGGTCAAAAGGCTTGTCCTCGTGACTGAGTGTGGAAGATCAGCTGTGCAGTCAATTGTCCAAATATGCCAAAACATTAAGTCCTCTGCACCGCCGAGGTGAAAGGCCTTCTTCTACCTTGGAAAAAACCTGAGGCAAAAGGAAGAACAAAGGGTAGAAACATGAATTAAGCAGTTGTAGCTTTGTAATGGTTGGAATGTAGACTTTAACAGCTGGTGCACTGTGAGCAACTAAGTGAAATATGAGATTCATTTAAACCATATTGGTGCAACCCAATATGATCAAACACTATTCTAGTTGCTTAAGCATTTCACAGACACATCTCTGAACTCTTCTTCCCTGAGAAATTGAAATAAATTATAAAATGGTTCCTCTATGGACACAAATGACACAGGATAATTGGCTGCTCATTAGTCTGAACAGACAAGACTGCATATGTTAACAAGGTATTTAACTACATTAGAACCCCCATTCTGTGAAAACAATAACCTGCAGGTAATAAAATAGGAGAATTAAAGCATCAAAACAACTAGATATTCTATTTTGGGAAGAACAACCTTCCCCTTACCATTCTCCCCTGGCTGAAGTTTTTGACTGTCCAGATTAATGAGATTGTAATGAATAATGTTGATGTTTTAATCATTAATGGTGGCATTGTCCAAGTTTGTAGGATTCTCAGTCTACTGAAAATAGCATTCTCACCTCAGCTAGAAAATATCCTTCAGATGCCAGTTCCCATCCCAGCCTTATCACCCTAAGGAGTTTTTTATTTTCATGGCAGATGCCACTATAATGTTCCTGGCTAATGACGGCAATACTTAAAATACAGCAATAGTAATAATCTTTTTATTGCTGATGTGGTTTTGTATGCACATCAGGTGAATAAAGCATTGGGGAGAAACTCATTTTACTCTGAAGAAAAAGGACAAGGAAAAGGTCAGAGCCGAAGCCATGTTCTATATCTTCCTCTGGCTGACCTTGTTCTGAATGACTCTGGGCTGTCAAGCAATGTGGTTTGGTTGGGTGTTTAGGGGGCAGGGTGGTAGAGAGAAAAAGCAAATGTCGTGTACATGAAGGGAGTCAATGAGCACACACAATTACCGGTTACACATGCTTACAATTCTAATTTGCCTACAAGAGTAGCAGTCAATAGACACAATTAACACAATCAAACACAAACTGCCTTCTCATACATAAGCGTA
Source organism: Esox niger (assembly GCA_016801105.1). Lineage (NCBI taxonomy): Eukaryota > Metazoa > Chordata > Actinopteri > Esociformes > Esocidae > Esox > Esox niger. The sequence goes on from JACXGJ010005276.1 coordinate 7,014, forward strand.
TTGTATAACCATAATCATGGAGACTGCAAGTAGATGAGTATTAATCAGAATTGGTGACTCTGCTCAAATCCCGTCGAACCTGAACACATTGTTTAAACAGGGTTATTTGATTTACGGCGTGTTATAATGCATACTACAAGTCACAAGGTTCAGGCTAAGGGGTTAATGGGGAGGAGGAAATGGAAATGGAGGGAAGTGATGAAGAAAAGTACACAGACATACACCATGTAAGAGAACAGGAGGTTGGCAAACATGGTGAATTTATATAAAAGATTAAGTCCATAGGAAAATAATAAAGTGAGAAAACAAGTGAGGAATAAAGCACGAGAGGAAGAGGAAAACAATGGTAGCCACATTGAAACAGTTCAGCCATTACTATTCCTTATCCGTTTTTGTGAGAGTATGAGATGTCAAAAGGACAGGACTCTTGAGCAGTGATTTATGGTGAATGTCTATAGTTCATAGTTAACAGCAGTAAATTAGCAGATGCTTTTATTCAAAGCAACTTCTATTTAATGCTTAGACCAGTTGTTCTTAACCTTGTTGGAGGTACTGAACCCCACCAGTTTCATATGCGTATTCACCGAACCCTTCTTAATTAGAAAAATAGAATACGATTTTTTTCAAATCTAAAACATATTTTACTGGTGCACAGAATTAACCGTGCATCGACATCACTGTGTTTAAAGAACAAAACAATCAAAGCATGATTTTCGCACAAAAACAAAAACATAATAATGAATATTTCAAATGAGTCGCATGTGTGTCTTGACCTCCGCCGAACCCCTGAGACTGACTCAACGAACCCCTGGGGTTCGATCGAACCCAGGTTAAGAACCACTGGCTTAGACTTTACAAAGCTAGGTGGAGCACACAACTCAGCCGTATTAAGTACACTCTACTCAATTAATGAGGTTTCTGCACAAGTCCGTGCCCGGAAGAAGATGATACAAATAATAAACATGAGGTTTATTTCATGAATGCAGAAGGAGGGGTAGTTTCAGTTATTTTGGGTATTCTTTGAAAGTGGTAAGGTTTCAGATGGCATCTGAAAATTGGCAGGGATTCTGCTATCCTAGCCTCAATGGGTATCTGGCTCCATCATTGGCAAGGACAGAGAAGAAATGGGCACATCGGGACCCCCATTGAGGTGGGACAGTCAAAACCCCAGAAGTGGCAGAACAAAGAGACCAGGCTGGGATGTACTGGAGGGTTTGAGAATTGCCTGAATGTAAAGAGCCCATGGGCTTGAAACAGATGTGTGCTTCCAATGGAAATACATGGAGTGAGTGGAGGATGAGGTGACCTAGGAAACTTGGGAAGTTTGAATGCCAAACAGGCCGGGATATTCAGAGAAAGTTACTGGGGTTCTGGTGGCACACGCCAAGAGCCCTACCTATAGTGAGTGGCAGTAATCAAGATTTGAAATGACAGATGCCTGGAGTACCTGTGCTGCTTCTTATCTGATGTTGTATTCAAAGAATGTTGTAGAGCAGGTATGTGCAGGAGTGAGTCACTGCCTTGCTGTTAATTGAGATTGACAGGGTGTTGTCTAGGGTCTTCACATTTGGGAAGGGGATCCATGTCAACCATGATGGACATGTCCTAGAGTGGACCGCCCTTCCCGCGGAAGAGCAGCTCAGTCTCATTGAGGTTGAGGTTGAGCTTGAGGTGATGGAATGACATCCAGCAGAAATATCGGGCAGGCATGCAGAGGTGTGTGTAGCCACCTCTGTATCAGTAGGTGGGAAGAAGAAGGACAATTGAGTGTCATCTGGTGGTAGAAGTAGCCTGCCAGCTAGAATGAAATCCAACAGTGTGCTGAGCCAGAGACACCAGATCCTTCTGTTAAATAGAAGAGAGTAGTCTCGTTTGAATTACCATTTTTGAAACCTGACTGGTTAGGGTTGAGGAGATACAGGAGAGTTGGTTGGAGACAGCATGCTAAAGTATCTTGGAAAGGAAAGACAGGGATACCAGTTTAGATTTTAACATCAAAGGGGCAAGTCTTTTCACTGGAGGGGAGTGACTCTGGCCATCTTCTAGTCAGGAAACAGCCAGTGGTCAGCAATGAACCGATGACGGAGGTGAGCTGGGCTCGAAATTTGCATTGTCCCGAGGATGACAAACAATATGTCTGGGATGGTTCAGCACAGACTTTGGAACAATTACAAGACGATAAGCCAGAAAAATTAACAATGCACTCACCAGTGGTTCCGTACTGATGACTTTAAACACTGGCCGATGAAATCATCACATTTAGTTTAAAGGTCCGTTAAGAAAAGGTTTGCTATTTTTTAAGCTGGGGACTATTTACATAGTCCAAATTCATAGAGACATTTTGTTTTGTATATTATTTCAGTTTAGATTTTTTCCAATGCAGTCGCTAGGCTGAAATGGGACTGAATGGGGAAACTGATTATGATACATTGAGTCTCCATATGTTCTCCTGAAAAAAAACTGAAATGCCAAAATGAGCATTGTATTAATGTTTATGCTCTACTTGAAACCCCAAATTTTTTTTGTAAACAGTGCACTTCCGCATTCGAGGAAACAGCGCAGTGCTGTTTCAAAACAGCTGAACTAGGGTGCTGACCTCATTCGTGTTTACTAGCTAGCAACAAGTGACATTTACAGACATTTATCAAAATATTTTGAGGATGTACAGTCCCCTATTGTGTTAATAAATTGTCAAAAAGACAGGCCGATATTCTGGAATTGTCATAGAAAATAACGAACAAAGCCATTTCCAACAGCATCAAAACTGTGCCAATGCTCCATAGTAATAATATTTTCAGTACCTTCCCATACTATTCCTGCAGAACAGGTCATACAACAGATTTATCTAAATAGCTGTGGTCGGACTTTGGCTATGGGCTATTAAACGCAAGCTAAGGTTTGCTATGTAAAACATCCAGGTTTCAAGAAAATAAAATCATTTTAATGTTGGGCATGTAAGGTATATTACAATGCACATTTTGTCAGCAGGCTGAGGTTGCATGTTCTGAGTGTTACTGTGGTATTTGAGTTTTATGTATAGTATCAAGAGTTTATGGTTGTATGGTCTACCTGGCCGGAAAGGAATGCACACTGCAATGCAAATTTGCAACATTATTTCTTTAAGTGGCATACAACAAACTATTTTGACTTTGTGTCTGTGGACTCTTCAGGGTCACAGTTGTTTCTCACTGTGCAAATATGTGGGTTGAATCATTCAGGCTAGTGGAATCTAACTTTGTGAATATGGAATCTATCTGAACCCAATGGTGTGATTTACACGACAATTCAATACAAACTGGCGTTTTGCAGCCATTTTATACGCTGAAAGTATATTCCACACGCCAGGAACATGCGAGCAACAACCATGGCGGGTGGTGGAATTGTGCAATTTTTTAAGAGTGAAACAGAGGAGGAAGGTACCAATGCCACCACTACAACAGCCACTGCCGACGTAGTCTCACGAGGCCACACCTCCAATCGCATCTGGCCTCCCTGTAGGTCTGGAAACTTCCCTTTTCTCAGTGCTGATTCTCAGCGGTGTGGGATCTGAGCGGCAAGATTTCTATTGGATGTTACTTTGCAAATAAACAACTCACAGGCTTGTTGAAGGGAAGCATAGCGTTGTCTCACTATTACTTCTAACAGGATATAACACATTTCCTGAAAGTTTTGGGTTCCTACCTAGGTTGAAAAGAGCCCTGGCTGGGGACCTCTAGGCATTTCTGTGTGCCTGGCAATCAGAGGTGCCTCCCCAATTAGGCAGCTGCCCCACGTTGCCTCTAATTGAGCACCCTATTTAAGTTGCCCTTGTTTGCGGTTCATTGTTGTTGGTGTTCGTGTTGTGCTGAAGTTCTGTGTGCAAAGAACAATAAAAGGATGTTTCCCAGTAGTTGCTGTGCACCTCATGTCCTGCCTTCCCTGAACTGTGACAAGATGGATGAAAAACTTAATTCTGTTTAGGAAGAACTGTGCTCTGTTCATAAGATTGAGTCAATAAAGCCATTACAACTTTCAAATTCAGAATACTTTATTAATTCCAGAAGTAATTGTTCTCTGCTTAAATGCAGTTCAAAAAAAGGATGCTTTGGCGTGTCTTCCTACAGGCAATGGCAAAAGTTTAATTTATCAAGCATGGCCGACAGTCTGCAATTTATTAAAATTGAAAACGGCCAGGTCAATACAAATGATTACTCCTCTGATTTCAATAATCGAGGATCAGTTTTTTTGTTCTGAACGCAAAATAAATTACATCAGAATATGTTGGTCAACATGAAATGTAAATGAAAGCACTTTGTGACAACTGCTGATGTAAAAAGGGCTTTATAAAATAAATTTGATTTGATTGAAATGGTGGATGAGAATTCGTTAGGTGAAAATCTGTTGATACATCTGTCGGTGGAGACTGTCGCACCACCTATTTTCGTTCAGTTAAGAAGTAGCCTTTTCCCCTCCCAAAAGCGCAAATTCATTCTACCTAATCCACACTTTTATGTTCTAGTAGAATAGTGCAACAGGAGCCACATACCACTTTAGAAAACCCGTCATTAAGCATTACCTGTCCTATTATATCTTCTAAAGCGAGTGTGTAGTTCAGTCACAATAACAATGATTTACCTAGGAAAAGGTTATGTTTGTTTCTCAGACTGATATGATTAACCACAAATGCACCATACAGCTACCGATTTCAATTGGGTTGTTGCAATTTTGCTGCCATCTTAACTAGCTTCTGTTGCACTGAAGCCATTATTCTCGTGAGCACCTTAATAAGCCCCTCCCAGGCAATGCAATTGACTGGTATAATGTGTTTTGAGGCATAGGCCCGAAAAATGAATTTGATTGGGTAACGTGTTTTGAGAAATTACTGACAAAAACGTTTGTACCACCCTTTTGCAACAAAAATCATTTAGGTAGTCTCCAGGTCTTGTAACATTCTAGGCCTGGTTCAAGAGGCTACTGCCGACGTAACAAGACAGCCTGCAGACCATCCCGTCAATACGTACATTAAGTTAATAAAACCTAGCTAACTAACATTAAGCTAGCTAGCTTTGCCAAGGTATCTAAATGACCAGCCTTAGTTTACGTTTGCGAGCTATGCAAAGACTAACTTCCCTAGCTAGCTACACAAATCAGTTTACTAGCCCAAGTGTATGGTAGCCACGTTTGAGCTATGATCAGGTAACTACATATTTAGCTGGCTGACGTGATAGTTAGTTACTATAGGATGAAATTGTTCGTGAAGCAGAGAACATGAAGTCTGGGGAACACAATCTTTTTTGTATAATGTGGTGTTATATTGTTTAATGTGGCTGCTAGTGGTGGAATAGAATATCTCAACATAATCTATGTTATTTAAGTTAGAGTGCAGTTAGCCTAATAAATTAGATTATTAATAGCTACACAGATTTGGTTTATGTAATGTAAACTATCTGTGTCAGAAGTGCACAAATTACTTGAAAAGTGTTGCAAATAATCTAAGTCCATTGTGGTATGTCAAAATGTAAAAAAATCTTTTATTGCAATTTTGAGATGGTTCAAGTTCAGTTTGGTACTGTTGAAATTGCACTTTGGGACGGTACCAGGACAGTGAGGGAAAAAGTTGTGACCCCTGGATGTGAAGAATGGGAGGTCTCTAGAGATGGTCTGGCTAAAGCAGGATGTTCAGTAGGCATGTTTTTTGGTGACCAGACATTGGTAGTTGCAGGATATCATCAAAAAACAGGGAAAATGTATGGACAGGTATGGTATGTAAGCAACCAGTGGACCTGCAAGGCTGAGTAAATGAGGTGGCAGATGACATCAATCTTTTGAAAGTGGTTGACTGTCATCTGTCGAGTGGGTGGAAAGAGGGGCAGGAGGTGGAGAATTGAGGTGCAAGGAGAAGGTGGAAATTAGTTCCCTAGGGTTAGAGGAAGAAGCTTGGAATTTTGAGTGACAGAAAGGGGTTTTGGCAGCTGATGGAAAGGAGAAGTTAGCAAGATGGCAGTGAAAAGATGTCAGGAACCAAATTGCACGGCTGAATTCATTTGGCTCCTGTTTTGCATAGTTTTATGGCATACTTCTTGTCTGCACTTATTTTCAAGTGAAGTTACATAAATGAGAAGAGCATAGGTTTTTTTGCAGTTAATCTGATAATTAGGCCAGCCATTCTGGTGGGCCAAAGGAGGTTAAACTTGGCTAAATTCCACCTGATATACATAACACTATAAACAATCATTAGATTCATATTACAGTCATATGATGGCAAGAGTATCCATTGCACAAAACACAACAAGGGAGCATAACACACAAGAACCCTTCCGTCTATACCATAAACAGTCCCACATAGTTGGGAAACTATGCCCCTGCTATTTCAATAATCCAACCTTTTGGTATAATCAGAAATGCCTGTGAAAATCTTATAAAAAATAGCTTTTCACAGATGTTTGATCAGTGGTGTATTATAGGCTTTATTTTTATTTAACCTTAATTTTAGCAGTGTTGGTCATGCTGGGACCAAAGATCTCTTTTACGGATTAGCCTAAGTACTAAACAATAGAAAGTATGTCAAACCTGCCCCACAAATAAAAACAAACATTTCGTAAGACACAAACATTCTTCATGGAAATATTCTTCGATCATCATTTTGAATTGCCCTAGAGGCACCTATTCATTCAGGTTGAAATGATCTTTGAGTGTATTCTAAATGTGAGGTGCAGCATAAATTAAACACTGATCTACCTAACTCAGTGGAGATTGAAATTATCTCAAGATTTAACCATCCCTGAGACCATGTTTGATAGTTTGTGCTTTTGTCAGCAGAGAGGTAATGTATGGTTGATTATTTGTGCAGGTGAGTTTTAAAATTAATGTTTGGAATGCATGAATCTATGTGATTTCAAACAGGGCCAGCCTACTTTCTGATATAGAGAGCAATGATGTCTACTGAAACAATCACCTGTAATAAAGCATAATGCACTATGACAAACTGCATTGATAGGTAGAAACTGTTTGTAACCAGAATAGAAAGAGGACTGGGAGGCCCTGGTGCACAACTGAACAAGAAGACAAATACATTAAAGTGTCTAACTAGACACTTTAATGTATGTTTCCACTTGCTCAGTTGTGCAACGGGGCCTCCCAGTCCTCTTTCTATTCTGGTTAGAGACAGTTTGCACCATTCTGTGAAGGAAGTAGTATACAACATTGTACGAGATCTTCAGTTCCTCAAAAAAAATTCATATGGAAGCGCCTTTATTTCTAAGAACAAGATAAGACTGTCGATTTTCAGAAGAAAGTTCTTTGTTTCTGGCCATTTTGAGCCTGTAACCAAACTCACAAATACTAATGTTGAAGATACAGAATTTGTGTAAACAAGGCCCGTTTTGTTGCTTCTTCAATCAGTACAGCAGTTTTCATCAGTGCTAACGTAATTGCAAAAGTTTTTTCTAATGATCAATTAGCCCTTTTCAAATTATAAACACAATGTGCCACTGGAACCCGGGAGTGATGGTTGCTGATAATGTGTCTCTGTACACCTTTGTACTGTAGATATTCCTTAAAAAATCTGCTATTTCCAGCAATACAATAGTCCTACAATAGTCCTTTGCAACATTAATAATGTCTACACTGTATTTCTGATCAACATGTTGTTATTTTAATGGACAGAAAACAAGGACATTTCTATGTAACCCCAAACATTTTATGGTAGTGTTTATCCTTCCAGTTTTTTCTTCAGAAATCTGTTCACCTTATCCTTTTTGTGAAAGAGCCTACACATGCATTTCCCTTCACACTGCAATAGGGACTCCTTTTAGAAAGGAAAAGTAGTGTGCTCAGCATGCTACATTGGATGTTTAAAGCCTGTTGAAGAGCAACTGCCCCTAAACTTGCCTTAATGCCATCAGAAACAATACATATTGTGTCAAAAACAGTGTTAATTGGATAGTTTTGCATCCATATTGTCCATAATGTGTCATGTTACATAGAGTTTAAATGTTGGCATTAAATTTAGTTTATTTGCCAACTAACATGATATGAAAGCCACAGTGAATGTTTTCTGTCCAATGAAACAATTACATACCTGTCCAGCAGCTCATAGATTTTACATAATACGTGTAAATTTTTTGTTTTCACTCGAAAAACTCTAAATACCTTAGACGTGAACTTCTGACTTACCCTAAAACCTACCATAAATTTTTTTTACCGTAGATTTTTATTTTGATGACGCAAACCTGCCTTCCATCTAAGTGTTGCATAATGGACAAAGATAACTTCTACTTCAAAACCAGATCTCCACAATGGAAATCTTAGTTTTCTTAATAAGCATCAGACAAACACCGACTGAAGTTGCATTTAAAGGGTGTGTGGGCAGAAACTGCACACACAAAACACTGTATGTAACCCCTTTGGTCCTGTTGATGCTGCCAGAGCCTTGCACGATAATTAGTTTCACCAGAGCCGTGTGCTTAAGACCGATAAGCATTGGCTGGAGCTGAGGAGCAGCTACCATCGAATGGATGTAGCAACTTGTTATCTGCAAACTGCAGAGGTAGAGAATATGTTGCAGTGGCAGAGACACTCAGTAATGAGTAATGACCATGTGTGTAAGTAGTGTATGAGTTCTAGAGAGATTCTTTAATGACCATGTGTAAGTAGTGTATGAGTTCTAGAGACATTCTGTAATGACCGTGTGTGTAAGTAGTGTATGAGTTCTAGAGACATTCTGTAATGACCGTGTGTGTAAGTAGTGTATGAGTTCTAGAGACATTCTTTAATGACCGTGTGTGTAAGTAGTGTATGAGTTCTAGAGACATTCTGTAATGACAGTGTATGTACGTTGTGTACGAGTTCTAGAGACATTCAATTATGACCATGTGTGTAAGTAGTATATGAGTTCCTTAACCGTGTTCCAGAAAGTAACTAAAAGAACCGACCAAAGGCACAACTTCTCACATATGTAGCATCTTAGATACCACCAATAGTATCACCATAATTATCATCATAGTTATCACCACAGGTATCACCTTTGTCATCATCTTCATCGTTATCACCATTGGTATCACAACAGGTGTCCCTATAGTTCTCATCATACATGTACTAATCACCACAGTTATCACCACAGGTATCAACTGGATTGAATAAGCACAGCAGGCACCTGGGAATACCAAACATCCCAATTGAAGTGTGGGAACCTTGTGTATCCACACAGTTTACCTATACAGTTTTGTCTGGAAATATTTGGAAACTGACACATTTTTCATAATTTTGGCTCTGTACGCCACCACAATGGATTTGAAATGGAACAAACAAGATGCAATTGAAGTGCAGACATTCAGCATTAATTCAAGGGGCTGAATAACAATATCGCTAAACATTTAGGAATTGCAACCATTTTCATATATTTCCCTTATTTCAGGAGCTCAAATGTAATTGGACAAAATAACACAATCATATATAACATTTAAATTTTTAATACCATGTCGAGGATCCTTTCCAGGCAATGACTGCTTTAATTCTGGATTGCGTGGAAAACACCAAATGCTGGATTTCCTCCTTTGTCATACTTTGCCAGGCGATTACTGCAGCAGCCTTCAGTTGTTATTTGCTCGTATTTCTTTCTGCCTTAAATTTTGTTCTCAGCAAGTAAAAGGCATACTCAATCGGGTTGGGATCAGGTGATTGCCTTGGCCATTGCAGAATATTCCACTTTTTGACTTAAACAAACTCCTGGGTTGCTTTCACAGTATGTTTTGTGTATATATATATATATATATATATATATATAGATATATATATATATATATATATCCCTATACAGAGGGGAGAACAAGTATTTGATACACTGCTGATTTTGTAGGGTTTCCTACTTACAAAGCATGTAGAGGTTTTTAATATTTAACATATGTACACTTCAATTGTGAGAAATGGAAACCAAAACAAAAATCAAGAAAATAACATTGTATGATTTTTAAATAATAATAAGTATTTGATACATCAGAAAGGCAGAACTTAATATTTGGTACAGAAACCTTTGTTTGCAATTACAGAGATCATACGTGTCATTTAGTTCTTGACCAGGTTTGCACACACTGCAGCAGGGATTTTGTCCCACTCCTTCATACAGACCTTCTCCAGATCCTTCAGGTTTCGGGGCTGCCGCTGGGCAATATGGACTTTCAGCTCCCTCCAATGATTTTCTATTGGGTTCAGATCTGGAGACTGGCTAGGCCACTCCAGGACCATGAGATGCTTCTTACGGAGCCACTCCTTCGTTGCCCTGGCTGTGTGTTTTGGGTAAGCCATGACCCATCTTCAGTGTTCTTACTGAGGGAAGGAGGTTGTTGGTCAAGATCTCACGATACATGGGCCCATCCATCCTCCCTTCAATATGGGGCAGTCGTCCTGTCCCCTTTGCAGAAAAGCATCCCCCAAAGATTGATGTTTCCACCTCCATGCTTCAAGGTTGGGATGGTGTTCTTGGGGTTGCACTCATCCTTCTTCGTCCTCCAAACACAGAAAGTGGAGTTTAGATCAAAAAGCTAAATGTCTCATCAGACCACATGACCTGCTCCCATTCCTTATCTGGATCATCCAGATGGTCATTGGCAAACTTCAGACGGGCCTGGACATGCGCTGGCTTGAGCAGGGGGACCTTGCGTGCGCTGCAGGATTTTAATCCACGACAGTGTAGTGTGTTACTAATGGTTTTCTTTGAGACTGTGGTCCCAGCTTTCTTCAGGTCATTGTAGTTCTGGGCTGATCCCTCACCTTCCTCATGATCATTGATGCCCCACGAGATGAGATCTTGCATAGAGCCCCAGACCGAGGGAGATTGACCGTCATATTGAACTTCTTCCATTATCTAATAATTGCGCCAACAGTTGTTGCCTTCTCACCAAGCTGCTTGCCTATTGTCCTGTAGCCCATCCCTGCCTGGTGCAGGTCTACAATTTTATCCCTGATATCCTCACACTGCTTTCTGGTCTTGGCCATTGTTGAGAGGTTGGAGTCTGTTTGATGATGTGGTATGCTTCAGATCATGAGCCATTTCAAGCCTTCTCCATACTTTTCTTCCCATCATTCTGGTACAGGTTGATCTTAGTTTCATCTGTCTAAAGAATGCTGTTCCAGAACTGGGATGGCTTTTTTAGATGTTTTTTTGGCAACGTCAAATCTGGTCTTCCTATTCTTGACGCTTAGGTTTTGCACCTTGTGTTAAACACTTTGTATTTGCTCTTGTGAAGTCTTCTCTTCATGGTAGACTTGGATAATGATATGCCTACCTTCCGGAAAGTGTTCTTCACTTGGCTGGATTTTGTGAAATGTTTTTTCTTACTGTCATCCACCACTGTTGTCATCCATGGATGTACAGGCCTTTTTGTGTTGCAGAGCTCACCAGTGTTTTTTTTGTTCAGAATGTACCAACCTGTTTATTTGGCAATTCCTACAAATATATTTTTTGCAGCCTAAGGATGGCCTGTTTCATGCATTGATAGCTCCTGTGACTGCATTTTGTAGGTTCCCAGCAACAGCTTCCAAATGCAAATGCCACACCTGGAATCAACTCTAGAACTTTCACCTGCTTAATAGCCCACACCTGTCCATGAAACAGCTTTTGAGTCAATTATCAAATAACCTTTGGTCCCTTGAAAAAGAGGGCGCTACATATTAGTTTACTCAACCATGGCAGTCAACCATGGACCATGGATTTTTGTTACATATAAATTTCAGTTATGTTCTACATTTTTGTCTAGCTCAATGGTGGTGTGTATCACACTGAGCTTTTTAGATACAAGTTTCAACAGTGGTAAAAATGTAGTACACAAAGAAACTATATGTATATTTGTATGTATAAAGTAAATTCAGCAATGTTACATGTAAACAGGACAGGCACATGGCAGGTAATTTGTTGATTTAACAAACATGCCATGTCATAGATATTTATGGAACGTACATGCATGTTTGACAGATTTTGATAATTGAATGGATCATTTTGCATGTTATGGCTCACGATGAATGTTTAGAAGTTGCGAGGAATATGACAATTTCTCTGAGAATCAACTCATTAGTTTTGATCTGCAAGCCATGTGCATGTAGGTATTGTGCCTACTATAGACAATTGTACATTTTTGCACAGCTCTGCCAAAACATGTGCAATTTGCCCAAATGAAAAATGTATTCCAATCTGGGGTGAGCAAGAAACTAATTGTTCACAGATTTGCATTATTTTGAAAATAATTATTATATTTCGAGAATTGTGCCAAAGCAACTGAGAAAAATTGTGAAGAGTAATTCCTATACCCATTCTCCAATTTGGATGTGAATACCCTCAGTTTAAAGCTGAGAGACTGCATTTTAATTCCATATTCATTATTAACTCTTAACTGTAACCTGAGTTTATTTTGGTAAACCGCCAAAAGAAGCAAAACTTCTGTCAGTGTCCAGTTATTTCCGGAACTAACTATATTTCAATTAAACAATGCTTTCTTGCTGACACTATAATTGTCTAAACTTCAAGTCCAAACCTAAATGTGCAACAAATTGTAATTTCACTCATCCCCTCTGAGATATTGGACTTTTAGTCAGCTGACAGCGCTTGTGTCATTGTGAAAGGAAAGTGTTTCTATAACTAATACATTAGAAACCAGACGTTCCACAGTAAATCTCAACAGCAGATAAGCTACAAAAGGCAATTACATAAAACAATGGATTTCAATGAAAAGAGACACCAAAGTCTTAATATAATTGCATACAGAATAGTAATTGGTCCGTTACATTATTCAATGTAAGATTTAGGTAAAGCATTGCCTGAATGAGATTTCCAATTACCTAAACTGAACCTAGCCAAACAAGTGTTGCTGAGTAGACCAGGTTACCCATGTGCCATGATGCTGGGAACTGTGCTGAGTTGAACAATGTGAAAATTAAATATGTCACAGTTTGGTTTAGGACAGCATGATAATGTAGAAAGGGCAGTGGTGGTCCTAGCTAGATCATGTATGAAGACACATGAAGGCATTTCAAACATCAGTAGCTAGTTATTTCACCCAGCACATAAACAGATGCCCATAACCTCAATGCCACCATTCTTTTTATTTATTTTTTAAATCACTACTATGTGTAAGAAATCACACTTTTTTTTCTTTTTTATATAAGTGTTTTTATCTGAGTTATATTGTAGACCATTACTGGCCAATCAGAACATGCTCATTGGCTAAATAATGTTGTTGCTCCAGTTATGTATTTACAGTGTTTCATGTACTGTACCTTATATAAATGGCATGTCTCATTCAATATTAAATATACATCAGGAAAGAGGTGCATAAGGAATACATTGGACAACCGAGCCTTATCGGTTGTAAGAGCCTTTACTTCTTTAATATGGGAAAATGAATTTAATATGGGAACTGAGTATTACAACAAAACAACACACATACCTTCACTTCCTCACCTCTCAATTGACCCTAACTACTCCTGAACTTGCGCAGTAGACGTTGCATTAATAAATTGTTTTCGTATGGTAGGGTAGCCCCTTCTCTAAATCAGTTAGGGATTAGTTGGTTATCTCAATGTGAGATTACATGGAGAAAAAAAATTTGGAGAAAAAAAAATATAGTGAAATATGCAGCTTTCCGTATTTCTCACCATCAATGTACACGTCTAGATTAACACTAGTCTGCTTTGTTTTTCAGCTTTGAATGTTTTAGGCATTATCCATGCCTTACAGACACGATGACGATAAGCCTGTATGAACACCTTTACAAGGTCTACACAGTTGTAGAAATGTAGAGATGTATACACATCCAGAAAGGCAGTGGTATATATCTCTTATTACAGCTCTCTTAGTATGTAACAACACACTCACACACAGACTCTCAGCATGTACCTACACCCGCACATATATACACACACACACACACGGACAGACTCTTAGTATGTACCAACACGCACATGCTTTATCACATGCACACACTATCTCTAATATGTATTCTCTCAATGTCTTTCTCACTCTCTCAAATCTAACCAATGTCTGCAGGAGAAAGTATTGGTTTTCTCACCTTCAGGCAGACAGGCAGCAGGAAGGAGGGGGATCTCTTTACCCTGAAGTGTGAAGTGCCGTTTAAGGGACAATGAAATATTTAAGACCGCATTACTTTGGCCCAATGCATATTTGCATGTTTTATTTTAGAAACCAGTCCAGTTCCCAGGCTCCTTAGCCAAGCCCAATCTTAATTAACAGCAAAAAAGATTAAAAAGGGAGGGTAGCAAACTCGGCTCCTGTCGTAACTCACATATAATAAGCATTGGAATAATTCCCTTTCATAAAAAGACAAATTTAAACTGATTGCCTTGGCACAACTAACCCTGTACATGATTAAAAGCGAGCAGAAGAAGAGGAATAGGAATATTACTGTTGGCTGGCTGGATTTGAGCCAAAGGAGGGCAAACATGACATTACAAAGGAGAGCGTAGATGAACAGACATAAGCATAGACATGTTTATGTACCATACACAGATGACTATACCAATAGATGCATGCCTCAGTAACAGAATAGGTTAGAGTTTATTTAACAGACATGTAATAAACTGTCCTGGAACAAAGACCTATGGAGGGATCAAATACTTATTTCCCTCATTAAAATGCAAATTAAATTATAAAATGTGTTTTACTGGATTTTGTTGTTGTTATTCTCTCTCACTGTTCAAATAAACCTACCATTAAAATTTCTGACTGATAATTTCTTTGTCACTGGGCAAATGTACAAAATCATGAGGGGATCAAATACTTTTTCCCTCATTGTATGTTATATAATAACATATCCTGAGTAATTGTATAATTTTCCATGTCCATTCTACATTAACAGTATTTTCAGTAACATTACTTACTACACATTCTTTAATACAGTAACAACAATAATCGTTCCCTCCAGGCATAGCAGCATTTTCTCACATTAGCTATTAGCTATTAAAAGTGCCTCTAATCACTAATTTTGTGCCAAAACGGTACTGAGGAAAGTATCCAAACTTGGCAAGTGTAGCTCCTAAAAACTTTAACACCTTTCTGATGCAACATATAATACATAATATAAATTACAGTACATATAATCTGAATACAGTATATTAAACCATAAGACAACCCAAAAAATGAAATACAAACGGAATTACTCACGACTAGAACTGTCAAAAGACCTGCGTAACAAGGTAATGTTCTTACTTCATAACGATAGAAAAAGATATCCAAAGCCTTACAAATGCCAGTCAGTACTGTTCAATCACTTATTAAGTAGTGGAAAATTCAGGGATCTCTTGATACCAAGCCAAGGTCAGGTAGACCAAGGAAGATTTCAGCCAAAACCGCCAGAAGAATTGTTCAGGATACAAAGAAAAACCCAGAGGTAACTTCAGGAAATACAGGGTGCTCTGGAAAACAACGGTGTAGTCGTTTTATGGAGCACAGTTAACAAAATGTTCTGCATTGCTGAGTTGCCAGAAAGAAGCCTTTACTGTGTCAATGCCACAAAATACTTGGTTACAAAATGCCTGACAACACTGTGACACGCCTCACAGCTTCTGGCACATAGTAATTTGGAGTGACAAGACAAAAATAGAGCTTTGTGGTCATAACCATAAGTGCTATGTTTGGAGTGGGGTCAACAAGGCCTTTAGTAAACAGAATACCATCCCCACTGTGAAGCATGGTAGTGGCTCACTGATGTTTGGGGGGGATGTGAGTTCTAAAGGCAGTAATTTTGTGAAAGTTGATGGCAAGATTAATGCAGTATGTTATCAGAAAATACTGGCAGACAATTTGCATTTTCTGCATGAAAGCTGCCCATGGGATGCTCTTGGACTTTCCAGAACGACAATGACCCTAAGCACAAGGCCAAGTTGACCCACCAGTGGTTACAGCAGAAAAAGGTGAAGGTTCTGGAGGGGCCATCAGTCTCCTGTCCTTAATATCATTGGGCCACTCTGGGGAGATCTCAAATGTGCGGTTCATGCAAGACGAACTGGAGGCATTTTGCCAAGATGAGTGGACAGCTACACCACCTACAATAATTTGGGGTCTCATAGACAACTATTACAAAAGATTGCATGCGGTCATTGATGCTAAAGGGGGAAATACACAGTAATAAGATCTAAGGGCTTGCAGACTTTTGAACAGGGGTCAGTTAACTTTTTTTCTTTGTTGCCATGTTTTGTTTTTTGATTGTGAAATTATTTTATGATCTACAATTGAATGTGAATCCCATAGGAAATACAGTGTTTTGCCTGCTCGTACATATATTACCAATTCTCCAAGGGTATGCAAACCTTTGAGCACAACTGTATTAGTGCTGTCAATAATAAAATTAATAAATTATGATTAATTGCATAACTTGGAGTTGATTGTGACTAATCACAATTGAAGAGCGTGTTCATATTTGGCCCTAAAAATACACTTTTCTTTTGAAAATGCAGTGCATTACGTTAAAGACACAATGTGTTTTATTGTAAGTTGGGGACCAACATTTTAAATCTGTGACACCCTGGTCTTATGGACTGGCTTGGTATCTCCTGCATGTATTTTATTCCAAGTAAAGTTCATAGTTCAAAATAAATTCAACTTCATAAAAGTATTTTGGAGCCTTAATGATTCCAAAATGTATACAACTTCCTCAATTACCTAGCGATGCTTTTGCAATTTGAACCATTCTTCTCACTTTGCATGGGGGCAAAATAATCCTCTTGCAGGCAGGTTCAGGAAGATATCTATTTCATGGAAAAGGCCATGAACCTGTTAAAGGCGGTAAAAAGCAGTGTAGTCTCCTCAGTTGAGTGACGAACATGATAAAAACCACAATGGTTTTTATGTGTTTTATGTGTTTTGAAAGAAATATATGTCAATTTAGACTATCCTGGGTTTTTGTGATGAAACAGCTCTTTAATGAAAGGTTATCAGATTTGAGAAGAAAAATAAAAGAAACAGGTATCATTTTCTTTTTTAAATGGTCATTCCTTTAAAAGTGACAGGATTAATTATTTACCCTCACTTTTATTGTTGCTGTAAATGAGAATGTGTTCTTACTAACCAGGTACCTTTTTGGTACATTTGTTTTTACTAACTCCAAGTGATAGTTGGATTTAGGCACACCTAGTAATCATCGTATTCCCTTATCAACATTTGAATGTCTTTAAATTCTACATTTGAGACAGCTGAGCAAATGGCTAAGCTGCTGTAAATGTGCAAATGAAGAGCCAAGGGGAAGGTGCAGATTCAGGATTCAGCCTGAGATTAGCTGATCATTTACATTAATGCAGAACCCTCCCCAGATACGTATTTCACTCATGATAATTAATGCTCACGGGCCTTCTACAGCCTATATTAGTGATTTTTAACACCGTAAAAGTAATGTTCACTCTGTTTAATAGGCTTTTTATCTACTTTGCATATTTGATTAAATATATTTACTATCAAACATTCAAAATTGTACATAGAAATCACTACAGCTTTACACTAGAGTTCTATGTATTTATTTTAGCAATATTCCCTAAATTATGGTATATTTGCTAACATGTTTTTTTAACAATGGAATTGTTTTTAAAAAAAAATGCTATTTGAAAAAACCCAAATTGATATTTACCTAAAAGACTAGGTAGCTAAAAAACACATCTAGGCAATCTAAGCAAAGTCCGTAACAGCATATAAAGTACTCACATCTTAAAAGCACTATACATTTAACAGGTAAAAACATACAATCTTCAAATATGTGTTTATGCGATATCTGTAGCGACACACAAAGCAAGTCTGCTGGCAGACAGTGGAAAAAGCGGGAATTGCTTTATGTTATGGTAGTTATGGTCAAAATAGAATATTTTCATCTGGCGGTGATATGACATTTATTATAAATATGTTTTTATCTTGACACTATAGACAGCTTTCTTCTACACAAGATTTCCATACCATGTACTAGCTAATTTGATGGTCTAGAGTGCGGATAATTGTTTTTAAGCTGTTATGAAATGTTGTGTTTTTTCCCATATTCTAAATATATATAGCAATGAGGTATTACTGCTCGATTTCCAGATTTCACAGATGGAAAACATAGAAGAATAATCACGTTTAAAAAACAGGCATTAAAAATATTGACTGGAGTTTAATGATTTGTGTTTCTTGAGGTAAAGTACCCCTTAAACCAACCATAGGTTTTGTTCATTCCTTTAGTTGTAATTGGAGGTAGAGCTGTGAGCATTACAGAATGCTTCTGAAGTGTTGATGGTAATTACTTACTATTGAACGTCAATGTGCCTAAAGTATTTATAGCCATTTGTCATGTTCAGTTACACCTTATAGCACAACAAAATGCATTATACCATTAAGTACTAGCAGGAGTACAATTTAAGAAATAATTTTCAACTTGCACATTCATAATATATCAATGCTAACATGATAATATATAATGTTTGTACTCTTATTTGTCCGGCTTACCTGTAACCTCATGGTGTGATTTTAATATACTTTACACATTGCCTTTACAGGACATATGGTCTACGATTCCACCTAATGTGATCTCATGAAACAATTTAGAAAAAAAAAAAATGAAAATATTAGTATGATAATGTTTTCCCACTATTTTTCTCCGTTCCCCAATTATATCTATGATCGGTCTCATCTCAACAACTTCTAACTGATTTTGGCAAGTTGAAGATAGTGGCAAGCCTTCCTCCTTGACCATCAAGTCATTCAGCTATTTCCACACTGCTCATCCAACTGCTGTATGAAGTCACATGGGTCAGTGCATGTAAGAGCACACACTCCACTTGGCAGCGTCAGTTTGTTTTGGCAGGTACCTGAACTGCTAGATCCAAATGAGAGCAGGAAATCCTGGCTGATGATATCTTCCTTCTTTCCAGGTGATACAGGCCAAATGGTATTTTCCCTGGGACTTGCCAGCCACTCGTCAGTTAGCGGCACAATTGATTAATATTTTATTTATATAGTCTTTTGCTTTAGTCTGATCCAGATCTGTTTGGTCTTTAGTCTTGTTGGGACGCATAAGGAGTTGGTAGATAGAAGAAACAGAATGGCATCCAGATTTGCTGTACTTTGAGTGTTACTAAAGATTTTTCTTCCTTCCTCTCCCCCGAAGAGTAACACATTTTCATTTTATTCACCCCGAAGACAAATAAATTGTTATTTTCATTTCTCCCCTTTTTGAGTAGGATGACTGTGCTGTGAATCAGCAGCGATCAGCATATAATCTGCCTTTTAGCAGAAGCATTCATTCAAACTGATTTACAGTCATGCATTCACACATCATGTGATGTATGGGTGGCACCAGCAGGAATAAAACCCACAACCCTACGGCTTTAAACTTCTTCACACAGCATACAGCCAAGCCTCACAGGACAACCTGAAACTGTCCCTCCAACATCCAGCCAGTAACCGCTACTACCAGATAGTCTACTGCCCATCTTAAACAGAATATGTTTAAGTCCACGGCTCAATGCAATGCTGCCATTTGAGGCTTCCATCTCCGAATACTGAATCAGCTTTTGGGGTAGATGTGTGTTTGTTTAACTAGGTTGAATATAAAATGGCTGCCCTTTCCCAACTATTCTAAAATGGTAACTTTTACCAACAATTCTGTGTTGGTTCTAGTCAGATGTAATTTACTAGGGCAGAACTGGGTGCCATTTCAGACAATGGCCTGAATTGAGTTTGCTTTTAAATAATGTTGCTGTGTTTGATGGAGCTTGCCCACCATACCCAAAAAAATGGCAGGCTGAACACTAACTATCTGAAATGATTTTCAAACTGTGTTTTGTTGTTTAAACAAGACAGGTAGATGGGAACAGAGGACAGAAAAACAAAGACAACACTTGAGGTTTAATTCCCAGATGTATCACTTATAGTGCAACAAGCATACAGACAATGTTGAATGGTATTTCACTGGTGGGAAAAGGCCTTATGGGACAGCGTCAATGGACCTAGCCATGGTCTTGTTTGTGTGTGAGAGACAGAATGCCATGGAAGTACCCATGACAGATTCAATGACGTCTGACTGACACATTGAGCTCTTTACAGAGCTGAAAGAAACATAGACACATCGTGAAGCCCAGGCCCACTGGGACAGTTAGCCCACTGCCCTTCCCAGCAGATCCAGCCAAAGAGCCATAGTGCTAAATCATCCAGAGCTAATGTCCGTTTGGCGGCAATACAGCACTTCTTTAAAAGAGTATATAATCCAGTAATCCCTGACAGGCAGAGATCTGGAAGATATGCTCACACACACACAAACACACACACACACACACTGAAACAAACTGAAACACACACACAAGCTGATGGACTGGGAAAGAAACACCATGGGATGCTTTGCCTTGGCCGGCAGGTCTTTACAGGCTGGTGAAAAATGACTGTCTTTAGTGGTGTTAGTGCTAGCATTAGCATGGGTGCATTTCTCAGCCTGAAGGGAAGCCCAGTGGAGCTGCTAATGACAGATCAGTCATGTGTTATGTGGCCTGTTGGTTTCGGACTAGTCTCCAGGACATTGAAAATCAAAGAATGTTCTTTTTTAAGTACACTTTAAATCATGGCACACATCCAGCAGATTTAAATTAAAGGGTCTAAAACATAATTTACTTTGTTCAGTTTGTAAGATCAGTAAGGCCACACAAGCTTTAAAAAAACAATGCATTTGGCCATATCTTTGGCAAGACCTAATACACACATTATACAAACATACAGTGGGGCAAAAAAGTATTTAGTCAGCCACCAATTGTGCAAGTTCTCCCACTTAAAAAGATGAGAGGCCTGTAATTTTCATCGTAGGTACACTTCAACTATGAGAGACAAAATGAGAAAAGAAAATCCAGAGAATCACATTGTAGGATATTTTTATGAATTTATTGGTAAATTCCTCGGTCAACTAAGCATTTGGTCACCTACAAACAAGCAAGATTTCTGGCTCCCACAGACCTGTAACTTATTTAAGAGGCTTCTCTGTCCTCCACTCGTTGCCTATATTAATGGCACCTAGTGAATGACCTGCAGAGAGCCGGGACCAAAGTAACAAAGGCTACCATCAGTAACACACTACGCCACCAGGGACTCAAATCCTGCAGTGCCAGACGTGTCCAGGCCCGTCTGAGGTTTGCTAGAGAGCATTTGGATGATCCAGAAGAGGATTGGGAGAATGTCATATGGTCAAATGAAACCAAAATATAACTTTTTGGTAAAAACTCAACTCGTCGTGTTTGGAGGAGAAAGAATTACCTAGTTGCATCCAAAGAACACCATACCTTCTGTGAAGCATGGGGTTGAAACATCATGCTTTGGGGCTGTTTTTCTGCAAAGGGACCAGGATGACTGATCCGTGTAAAGGAAAGAATGAATGGGGCCATGTATCTTGGGATTTTGAGTGAAAATCTCCTTCCATCAGCAAGGGCATTGAAGATGAAATGTGGCTGGGTCTTCCAGCATGACAATGACCCAAACACACCGCCCGGGCAACGAAGGAGTGGCTTCGTAAGAAGCATTTCAAGGTCCTGGAGTGGGCTAGCCAGTCACAAGATCTCAACCCCATAGAAAATCTTTGGAGGGAGTTGAAAGTCTGTATTGCCAGGTGACAGCCCCGAAACCTGAAGGATCTGCAGAAGGTCTGGATGGAGGAGTGGGCCAAAATCCCTGCTGCAGTGTGTGCAAACCTTGTCAAGACTTACAGAAAACGTTTGACCTCTGTCATTGCCAAGAAAGGGTATATAACAAAGTATTGAAATTAACTTTTGTTATTGACCAAATACTTATTTTCCACCATAATTTACCAATAAATTCATTAGAAATCCTACAATGTGATTTTCTGGATTTTTTTTCCCCTCACTTTGTCTCTCATAGTTGAAGTGTGCCTATGATGAAAATAACAGGCCTCTCTCATCTTTTTAAGTGGGAGAACATGCACAATTGGTGGCTGACTAATTACTTTTTTGCCCCACTGTACTGTATAATACAAACATAATATTGAAGCAATATTTTCATCACTGCATGAGAATGAAAAACATTGCCTCATCTTAACAATGCTGTAGGTGTTTATTTACTTAACCTGCTATAGTCTTTTAGGGTCAGAGAGAAACCTTATTTAAAATGGAGTTTGGCTTTCTAGTTTGCAACTGGGCCACAGGCAGAGAGGGATATGAATATGCATCAGAGGCCCCTTTCCTCTTATACTGATGACTGATTGTCTTCATATAAAAAAATATATATACCAACAAAATATTTCAAATATAGTGAATCGGCCTCTGATTAGAAGTAGTGCACTAAATAGAGAATAGAGTGCCTTTCAGGACACATTCCCACTGCCCAATTGCTTGGGCTTCTTGATAATGTTTCTGTAGGGATTACAGCAATGTCTAGGGAAACTCATTAATATTGAAGTTAGGCAATTAGGCAGGAATAAAACACAGATTCTGGGAAGCAGCCTGAAAACTCTACGACTGCGCGGCCATTTCTGTAATAAAGTTCACAATGCCCCCCCCCCACGTTTCCATCAAATGAAATTTGGGGGAGTACAAAGGCCAGTGATAGGTGGCAGGTTGTGTGATGTTGGATGACATCTGTGTGTGGGTGTCAGCTATGTATGTGTCCTTTTCGCAGAGGTGTGAACTAGGCTCTGTAATGTGTGTTGTGTGTATGTGTGTGTATACATAGTGCAATAAATGAGATTCCAGTATTGTTGTCATCTGAGAACTACTGTAAGGAATGCAGTATGTTCCTTCATCTTGGGGAAAGGGATAGCAGGTGAAGGCATCACATCCTTCATTGTCCGGTTTAGTCGGCAGTCGAGCACTTACTGAAGGAGGACAAGCAGCCTTGGTCTGTCAGCTGTAGCCCTGGGCCTAGAGCAGAGTGTACACAAGTATCTGCTTTTATTCCAACCATTGAATGTCAAAGTATAACAGAATGTTAAGAGTTGAAATGGAGAACGCAGAGATGTGTCACAGGGTGGTGAACAAAGCCTCCAGATGCTCTCTCTCTTCCCTCCCATCACTCAAAAGCGTACACTCACTTGCAGAAAGTGCCTTGTTTGTTTGGCCAAACGGAAATACACACTGTCATCGCAAACAATTCATTCATTTGTACTAAAAATTTTATTTACAATGGAAACTCAGCTAAGAAAACACAGTTTTGGTGACAACAAAAGCTAGTGCACACAATTATACTAGATTGTACTTCTATTTGAATCACAAGAACTGGTAAAATGTTTTCTAATTAATAAAAAATTCCAAATAGAGTTAATACTTGGTGGAAGCCCCTTTTGTTTAAAACCATGCTAACACACAGGGTGGAGAACAAGTATTTGATACAATTCTGATTTTGCAGGTTTTCCTACTTGCAAAGCATGTAGAGGTCTTAATTTTTATTATTTTCTGGATTTTTGTTTTAGATTCCTTCTCACACAGTTGAAGTGTACCTATGATAAAAATTACAGGTAAGTAGTAGGAAAACATTCTTTGTAAGTAGGAAAACCTGCAAAATCAGCAGTGTATCAAATACTTGTTCTCCCCACTGTATATTCTAATTGCTTAAGCATTGTATATTTGTGTCGGAATCAATGATGTACAGTGATATTCAAACTTTGACACTGATATTCAAGTAGTTTTAAGTCTGCTAGAATATATTTAAGACTAGAGCATGCAACATCCATTTTGGTTTGAATTTAGCATCAATATAAGTGTCCTGTCGAAATGGAAAAGTCTATTCCAGCGTTAATTATTTTAGAATACTGTGGCAGTATTTTCTGTAACTTTTTCTCAGAGCTCCAATTGTATCTTTTAATCATGACTATCTCCCTAGTCTGTACTGGTGGCAAACATTAAGCTGCCATCAGAATACTTATAAATATAAAAAATTACTAACATTACATTCACTCCACATTGCTGACTTATAATTTCAAAGGAGCAAGCCCAGGTGAAACATTTTAGAAAATATACCTTTTAAAACTGGAATAGATGTTTTTTAGTTTTCTTTTTCAATGAACATCACACAAATGTGAATTCTATTGAATCAGCTATTCGTTTTTCAGACAATGCTGTGTGTTCCTGGGTGATTCCAATCCAAATTAGCTTGAGAAATTTTATATTTTATTCTGTCTATCAATTAATGTTTTCTATGAGCTGCCAAAGTTGCTTACTCTATATATTAACTCATTTCTGATGTTATTTTTTGGAAAAAAGGTCCTATGAAGCCCTTGATTTTAATGGTTTGTTTCATTTTGTTGCATGGGATAAATTATAAAATAAGAAATCTGAGTCTCAGCATGTCTGTAAAATTGCCCCTTTTCATTCAATCATGTACATTAGACATATTTGGCACTTGAAAACTAGGCAATGGCAATGCTCTGCTGTTGGACAATTTGTTCTAATACCCAGCCTAAAACCCCAAAGAGCAAGCAGTAAGATCTTTAAACACAATGGCTATGAAAACTCTTTAGAAAGGTCAGAACCTTTGAAGAAACCTAGGGAGAAGTTAGGCTAAGAAATCTGAAGAGAAGAAGATTGTGGCTAGTCTTCTGGCTTGGCCAGGTGAAGACTCAAAGAGTATTATTTTCAAAGCCACATTGTTCATAAAGATTTTGAAATTATTTTGGAAACAACAAACAAATACAGATGGGCTGTGGGTAGCAACCAACGTCTATGGTGAGAATCTAGATTGGCAACATGATTTTGCGGACCAGTTTTCAATGTTGTCGGGTCCGGTCCTGAGGCATACTCCTTGGGTTCAGGTCCTGTTAAGACCCAACAGGATCCCAGCTAATACCAGGTGTCAGACGATCCCAGAGGAGAAGAAGCATAATGTGGTGCTCCTGGGATGGTATGGTTAAACATGTGGTTGTGAGGCTGGTTGGACACACTGCCAAAATGTCTAAAACTGCGTTGGAGGCAGACAACTCAAACTCTGTCCTTGGTAGTGATTATGTCTGAACATTTCCTTGAAAGTTAAAAGCTACCTGAGGCAGCATCTCAAGACTCATGAACAATAAATTCACCTGCAACCTCCTTATCTTCAGAGGCATTTGATATAAAGGGCTGGTTTGTGGTCATTTCAAAGTAAATGTACTGTCTACTGAGATATGGGAGTAGTACTCATTTCTGTTATCGTCAACCTCAGGCATATTCTCTGTGATGAGCTGGGATTCTGAAACCCTATCAGCTACTTAAACGCTCAAGGTCCTCAGGAAATAATGGAAATGATATTGAATGGGAAAACACTGTTTTCTTGTTTATGGCTGGTTATACTTAACATTTGCATGTAGGGCTGTCGCAATTATTATATTATCGCCTGATTGCGATTATTTGAGCCAGATCGCAATTATTTTGTACAATATTTCGGTTCCAAGATTATGTGTTTTGAATCTGAGTAAGGGCACTGAATGCTGATGTTAGAAACATCTCAACAAATACCAAGCAAATTATGTCTGTCTTGATCTGGTAGGATGTCTAGCCCAGGGGTGCAGCAGAGCATGACAGCTTTGCTGACAGTTATAGGTGCCGATCATTTACTGAAAGTAGTTTGCTTCTTAATTTAAGTATTGTTTTGCAATGCAACGTTATGTAATTTCGCAACCGTTTTAATAAATAGACAAATGCGTTTCAGTCGTGTATTTATCATATCAAATATGATCGCCAAAAGAAAACAACATACAAGCGTGTGTAAAATATTTGTACTAATATATGTCGAATTTTGTCATTTTCATCCATATTTTCAAATTACACATTGAGCATTAAAATGCATATATATAAATATCTATTGTCCCATTGCAG
This sequence comes from Esox niger, assembly GCA_016801105.1. Taxonomy (NCBI): domain Eukaryota; kingdom Metazoa; phylum Chordata; class Actinopteri; order Esociformes; family Esocidae; genus Esox; species Esox niger. The sequence continues at coordinate 32,793 of JACXGJ010005276.1, forward strand.
ATTTAGGTTTGAAAATGAATCGTCTTTGTACAACAGAATCAATCGCAGAATGTTGAAACGCGTTGCTACGTTAGGAAGGCCTACATAATATTTTTAAAATGAGCAATTTGAAATAACGAATCTATCATATAATGTGCAGCAGAGCGAGAGATGAAATGAAACGATGCTCAACAACATTTTATGGTCAAAATTTAATGGTTTGCGGTTGTGTAGGTGTAGAACAATCATTAATGACATGGATTTAGGGGTCGTTCCAAAGCCAAAACATAACTGCATCGCTCTGGGCACATTTTGGTTTTAAGCCAAATTAAGCAATTATTTGGAGGAGCGAAATTGTCAGATTTGCTCCAGAAAGGTGGCAATCAAAAGCACAAACACCCCAGATCACCCCAGAACCCTCTCCAGATCCACCAGGTGTATTATTATAATATTATTAGGCTTACACTATAATAGTGTCATAAAATTAACAACGTAGACAATTCAATTGTTAATTGCAATTATTTATGTGGTAATTAATCGTCAACTAAAATGCTGGTGACAGCCCTAACTGCATATGTACTCTACTGTTGCTGTTTGTCTTCTTGGTCTTTTATTCACAATTATCTCAATAATCATACCTTTTGTTTAATTAAAATGATGAAAAATAAATGACATTTTAATAAATTGAATAATTTATAGCCATGACTTCCTGTTTCACTGGGGTGTATACAGTGGGGAGAACAAGTATTTGATACACTGCTGATTTTGCACGTTTTCAAAAATCCAGAAAATTACATTGTATGATTTTTTTTATAATTAATTTGCATTTTATTGCATGACATAAGTATTTGATCACCTACCAACCAGTAATTCCGGCTCTCACAGACCTGTTCGTTTTTCTATAAGTAGCCCTCCTGTTCTCCACTTATTACCTGTATTAACTGAAACTGTTTGAACTCATTACCTGTATAAAAGACACCTGTCCACACACTCAATCAAACAGACTCCAACCTCCCCACAATGGCCAAGACCAGAGAGCTGTGTAAGGACATCAGGGATAAAATTGTAGACCTGCACAAGTCTGGGATGGGCTACAGGACATTAGGCAAGCAGCTTGGTGAGAAGGCAACAACTGTTGGTGCAATTATTAGAAAATTGAAAAAATTCAAGATGACGGTCAATCTCCCTCTGTCTGGGGCTCCATGCAAGATCTCACCTCGTGGGGCATCATTGACCATGAGGAAGGCGGGGCCATGTATCGCGAGATCTTGGCCAACAACCTCCTTCCCTAAGTAAGAGCATTGAAGATGTGTTGTGGCTGGGTCTTCCAGCATGACAACGACCCGAAAACCACCCGAAACACACTGCCAGGGCAACTAAGGAGTAGCTCCGTAAGAAGCCTCTCAAGGTCCTGGAGTGGCCTAGCCAGTCTCCAGACCTGTACCCAATAGAATATCTGAAAGTCCGTAGACCCAATACGGAGCTGAAAGTCCGAGAAAGAACGAGAATAGAGTAATCAAGGTTGTTGAGCTGCACGAATGCAGTAAATCGGCCTGGAAGACAAATATATTTATGTACGGAACCCCTGCTCAGTGCGGAGGATGGTTCAAGTGTATCAATGTATATCCAAAGACGACATCTAGAGAATTGCAGATGTTAGTTGGGTCTTTAATGTCTCTGAAACTACAATCAGACACCACCTATATAACCACACATTCTTTGGAAGGATTGCCATTAAAAAACCTTTGCTGTTATCAAACAACAAACTCATGCACCTACAGTTTGTCCAATGGTACTGAAACTTGCAATGGGATTGGGTTCCATGGTCAGATATGAGGTGTGTGTTTGGCGTACACTGAAAGACAGCCATGCTGAAAAGTACCTCATCCACACTGTGAAGTATGGTGGTGGAGCTTTGATGTTGTGGGGCTGTTTTTCTGTACCACTTGTTAGGATACATGGTATCTTTCCATTGCGTGATTTCAGGTAGCTTTTAAATCAGTACCTGACAGCATCTGCCAGGAAGTTTAAACTGGGCCATGGTCGGATCTTCCAGCAGGGCAAGGATCCAAAGAATACTGCTCACTGTCTGGAAACCTGAAAGCTGATGGGTAATTTGCACTGGTAAAAGCGACTAAAGTGATTTACCATTATATTGAATTAAAATCTCTAAGTCAACGAACAAACACAAAAACATCTTCTTGGGGAGCTATTTAAGAACGCACTCTATTTAAGCCAGAAAATGAATCCCTTTGTTTTGCAATTCTACAGCAGCATCACATAGTCCACACAGAAATTCAAAAACAGAAAACAGTTTGTTGGATAATGATTTGATGTGACCGACTGAAGCAGCTGTGATCATGTAGGTCTGTAGATCTATAAGGGGAAGTAGAACAACCTTATCATTGTCAAGCTGTGATCTGTATTTTCAATTGTATTTTAATGGATGTCCAACTACTGACTGTTTCTTAAACACACAGAGTTCTCTTTACTCCAAAGTGCATTTTTCCTGTTCCAAATGGTCATGTACGTGTTCTTCAACAGCAGTCTCTCAGCATTTGCTATACATAGAAGAGCGCTTAGTTTCTAATAGTTTGAAATCACACATAGTCTAATTCATGCTGTTTTCATCATGAAAATCAGTTCCAAATCTTATTGATCTTGTAATCACCTAGATAATCTTATCACTTAGTTGCCAAATTCTCCTGATTACATCAGTTCAGGCTAAGTCACTGCTCTGTCAGTCGTAAACCATAGACATGAATAATATAGTTCCTTGTGGAATAAGAGCCTATAAACACCAAAACTTGCAGTCAATGGCCTTTTTACCTGTCATTGTTCACATATCAATGTTCAAAAGCTGAGGTGTCATCTGTCATTGTCCAAATGTAAATGTACCAAGGCTGATGACTAAGACAGTGATAGGGCAGCATCGACTACGTTGAGCAAGTCATTTGTCCCAAATGTTTAGGCTTGTTCACAACCGTGACCAAAATGATTACATGGTGGCACTCGATTTAAATTAAACAGGTCTACTTTTCTCTCGCTCACCTCCATCCCTCCCCTCAAACTCTCACTCTCTTTCTCTCTCTAAGTAACCTTCTGAATTTGCCTTTAATATTCATAGTGATTGAACCAGGGGGAATTCAGCCTTCTCTTTAGTTTATGTGAGATAGGCTTCATTATTCACATGCTGAAATTTAATATTCATTACAGGATGGTGGAAAAATAAAAAAGGAAATCTAAGAAATTTGCTTCACTGTGCCAAGGATAAAGTTCTGAGAGATTGACTGATATGTCTGCCTCAGGCCAATTGACGCTTTGTACTCCTCCCTGTAATTTCTTCCCACCCTTCTTTGTATCTGTATATTCTATCTATTCCCCCTCTCTCTCCATCTCTCTTACTTTCTTTGTCTCATTCACCCTTACTATCAATATGTCTCACTTCATCTTTCTGTCTGTCTCTCTCTACCTCTCTCTTCCTCTCTGTCTTCCTCCCGCTGCTATCTCTTTTTGCACCTCTCTTTCTGTGCATTTCTCCTCTTCTCTGTCAGTTGCTTTCCCCATATCTTTTCTCAGTGTCTTTGCATCTCTCCCTCAACCACTCTCAATTCTCTATTGGTTTCTCTCACTATCTTTCTCTCTTCCTCTTTCTATTCTTTGGATGTATCCCTACCCTGCTTTCTTTATCTCTCTCCTCCAGTCTTCTCCTTTCATTCTCTGCCTTCAGTATGTAAATAAATGAAGATTCCCACATATGCTTGCATTAACTGAACGATGGTTGTGCGATGACAGATGACTGACTTATCCATATCCACAAAATATAGTTTTCAGTAAATCCAATATCATTGTTGTCCGTTCTCCACCTGTTCTGCTGCACCCTGAACTTCAATGGCTAAATCACTGTGTGAGTAGAGCAATTTTCTTTATTTTCATACAGTTTATTCTTCATTAGTCAGCACCACTAAAAAAATGTATTAAATGTGTGTAAGCTAATACTTCTACTGATCTTTCTTACAACTCTCTCCACACACCACCTCTTTCCACCTTCTTTTCCAATCTTTCCGACTTCAATGAATTTCTACGCTATCTATCCTTTTCACCTCGTTCTTATGCTAAAGAGAGAATTGGTATTCCCGAGTGATTTGAGGTAGGACACGCTTATCTTTTCAAAGGAGGCTTTCGAAAAAGGGGTCATGCTGCATGAAAAATATTTTCATAGCCAACCTCTGTGACTCTCTAGCCACTCTCATGACACTCACACACAAGGATGGGCGGATTATTTTGAAAATGTAATGTTATACAAATGAGAAACCTTTTTGGAGTACTTTAAATTGCACCACCTAGACATTTTGGCACCACTTGCTGAAAGCTAATCACAACTACAGATTTCTTTCATTTTCAGCAGCTACAGTTGACGATGAGAAACATTCTAGTCTGCCCTCGTTCGTGCTAGAAACACCATTCAACCTTTAAAACATGCTGGACGCTTTGGAAAATATTGCTTGTATATTGCTTTTTGATATCATTTAATATACTGTTGCTTGAAATTCTTTTTTTCAATGAAAATAAATGTGTCCAACACACTGTACGTTACCATAAACACGTCATGCACTGCACTCTTCTGCTGGGACTCCATAGCATTATGGGTTAGAGTGGCCAGTGGAAATAGCGGCGGTTGTGTATAACATTTTTAACTACTGGCTTGTGGAATTACAGAGATCCCCTAGATCTCATTTAAAAACCCTCTAAGGTCATTAACAGCAGCTACTGCAATAAATTCAACAACCAATGTGGTAGACAGAGCTAGGGAGATTCAGGTTGGAGAGGACGAGGAAGACTTTTAACTGTGAGAATTGTGTAATCTCTCAATGTGTTCAGCCTATGTGTATAAATATTCTAGCTTTCGTTATGCTCTCCTGTTATTTTCCTTCAGGTTTCTTTTGATCAACTTCACATCTTTCCCCCTTTTCATCTTATAATGCTGTTACAGCTCTTGTTTACCGTTTAGCTCATTAGCTTATATGCCTAAAAGATGTGTATTCATCCAGAAGATGTACCGTTATTGAGGGATAGAATTAGGGTTGATAACTTTAGCGTCAGTTGTTGGTTTGTTTTTCTGATATTTTAATATTTTCTCTGTAAATCTGTTTGCGAGCAGGTGCAGACCTTGAAGTACTCACAGCTTGTGCTTGTAGCTGGTAGAGTCTTGTGCAACCAGTTTTAATCAGACTGCACAATTCAAGCAAATAAATATGTTGAAGGTTAGATTAAAATAAATGTTTCACCACTCCTGGCATGTGCAAGTAAATTGCAGCAATGCCATAGGCCTAGAAGTAGAAATAATTAATAGGTAACATTTTTGCAATGGGAACAGATTTGTTGATTGTCTACTAATAATTCAAGTTAGACTTTTGTTGAAATCGTGGCTGGGGACTGGTTATTTGGATTCGAAGAAGGGGAGTGTACTCTAGTAAGAATATTTTGAAAGCGCTTATTAATTTTAAAATAACCAGGCGTATCGGGGGGATCCTTTAGAAAACCTGCTCTGACACCGGATCTCGGTTCAGGATGACACATTAGCTTGGTCAATAAATCCTCAACTTCGCAGGGATTGATATTCTCATCCTGTTGGGTGTGGGCCCCAGCACCATGAATAGAACATTGACCCATGTGATGAAGGCCTTTCTTACGGTGGACAGGCTGAAATTAAACATGAGGGCAATTTTTTTTTTCAGGCTGACTGCAAAGAGAGTACATAAAACACGGAACTGTGAGTGGCATCTTTCACAGAGGGCTCTGTGTGGCCTTGAAGGCTGCATCACCCATACTCCCATGTGCTTTGGTCCAGTATATAAGATGGGTGGCTGATAGTGTAAAGGCTCACAAAAGACACCCGCTTTGGAGAAAAATGGGAATCAAAACTCCTCATCAGTAACCAACTGTAAACAGTTCTATGCATGTTGAGTACAGGGAGTTGGCTTATTTTAGCTTGCCAACTTACTAGATTGGGAAGTTATATTTTCTATAAATTAAAAGGCCATTATGTAGAAATTTTGCATGGGAATATACAAAATGTCCCCTATTTAAAACATTTAGAAATATCCCAAAATATTGTTGTCAACCGAAACTGAAATTAATCTTGTGCTGTAATTCAGCTAACTTCCACAAAATGTGAGCAAATTTAATTAACCAGAACTATACATAATAATTTTTCTTTACATTAACGACATAGTGCTTTCGAAGGTAAATGTTTTGTATGATACATTATTAAGATAATTACATTTGCTTACATCAAAGCATTTTTGCTCTGATTCTTTCCTCATGCTGATTTTGTGCCTTGGTGTCACGTCCTGGCTATGCCCCTAGCCATCTTTGTGCTGGCTGGGGCCATAGTCAGGACGTGGCTAATAGAGGTGGCTCTAGCCACCTCTATGCACTTGGGTCTCCCCAATTGGAGGCAGGTGTTGTGTATTGCCTCCAATTGGGGAACCTATTTGAGTTTACTGTTTGTTCACATGGGTGTGGTTTATTTTGGTTTGTCAGCCGTAGGCTACGACACCCAGTCATCGTGTCTGCTTTGAGTTTGTATGTTTGTTTCTTTTGTTCCTTTATTAAATAATGGATGTCTACCTCCACACCGTCTCTGCGCCCGTGTCCTTCCAGCAACATGACAGAATAAACCACCACAAGGACCAAGCAAGACGGAAGGCCAAAAGGGAGCCCCAAGATTTTTTTTGGGGGGTGCTAGATGGGTGCATGCAGGACGCCCTGCAAATGACCTGCAGGGTGTGGGAGCGCGCGCGGGAACTTCTGGCCCAGAAGCGGCAGCCAGCGCCCCGCTCTGCCCAGAAGCGCCAGTCAGCGCCTCGCGCTGCCCAGAAGCGGCAGCCAGCGCCCTGCTCTGCCCAGAAGCGCCAGTCAGCGCCTCGCGCTGCCCAGAAGCGCCAGCCAGCGCCCTGCTCTGCCCAGAAGCGCCAGTCAGCGCCCCGCGCTGCCCAGAAGCGGCAGCCAGCTCCCCGCGCTGCCCAGAAGCCGCGGCCTGCGCCCCCCGCTGCCCAGAAGCCGCGGCCTGCGCCCCCCGCTGCCCAGAAGCCGCGGCCTGCGCCCCCCGCTGCCCAGAAGCCGCGGCCTGCGCCCCCCGCTGCCCAGAAGCCGC
>JACXGJ010005277.1:0-39922 GCA_016801105.1 Esox niger
AGACGTAGGCTGAAGATTCATAAATATTTTAATGAACAGAGCTGACTTGCGCTCATAAGTAGAGACAATAACACGCAAAGACAGGGGGAGCAGAGGACACATATATACTGGAATGGTAATGACTGGATGAGGATCAGGTGCGCTAAACAGGACAACAGGTGCGATGGATTGATGATGGGCGGTGGTGTTTAGAAGGCCGATGACATCGAGCGCTGAGGCCCGCCTCCTGCAGGGGGAGGATGAGCTGCAGATGGCGTAGTTGTCACACTTTCCTCTAAAAGGTACACCTCTTATTTTTTCAAAAATTATTCACTGTATAAAATGCACAAACTACTACTTTTTATCAACTCAATTACCTAATTCGGACAAACTTCTTTCAATAGCTTCATATCCAGATGACATGTAACTCTAAAAGCACTTTGGTTTCTGACATTCCTTGTCTAGAGTACTGTATGCCCCTTAGATTTTCTACTGCCAATTTAATTGATTTTAAATGAATGTATCCTTCTTTACAATCCTTTTTTAACAGTTCACTGTCCATATGAGCGAAAGATCTACAAACCTGTGTGGTGTGTAAGAGATCTAGAAAATGGTGTGGTGTATTCTGCAGGTTATGTTCGCGCGGTAAAAGTCATTTGTGTGCGTGTGTTTGTTCATGATTGTGAATGTGCATTCGCGGGCCTGGTAATTCTGCTACGTTTTCAAAATGTTGGTAGTTGTTTAGCAAAATATCAGACTACTGCAGATTCGCGCAAAAAGTGTTTGTGCAATCTCAATCTCAATACCCTTCTTGTGAAATTTACGTTCATTTTTGCCAGACCGCGTATGAGTACATTTCTATTACTGACTGAGTAACTGGTAACCCGTTGTTAAATTGGGTAGTGGTAAGAGATGCGGGCCTACAAACTACAGGTTCCGCGTTGACCTCCTATCACAGTTAAAACTAACTATGCATGAAGATTTGATCAGAATAGACAAAAACGTTGCTAGCTACCCAGGTTTTCTCGTGTTTTTCCTTGACTTAATAATCAGTTATCGTCAACTATATTGATAGTTACTGTATCAATGTCATTCACGTATGGTTAATAAGCCAGTGGCAAAAGAGAATTTGTTCAGGATAGACCAAAACTTCGCTGGCTACAACTTTCCGTAGCTATGTTACTGGAAGCCTAATATAAAACTGTTCACTGTATTATACTGCAAACATTTCTGTGGATTTTTCATGTATTAGGATATGTTCAGGATAGAGAAAAACATTGCTGGTTACACGATTCTTTAGTCTTTTCACTTGACGAAAAGTCACTTATCTTTACCTATGTTGATAGTTATTGTATCAAAGTCAAAGAAGAGTTGCTTATTTTCATTTTTGAAAAATTACATAAATTGGAAACTTTATATCAAAAACTGATGAAGAAAAACTAATCCATGCTTTTGTTACTTCAAGATTAGATTACTGCTATGCTCTTTTTCCGGTTATCTTGTTAAGTCAATAAACTTCAATTAGTGCTGCACACGGCTGCTAGAGTCCTAACTAGAACAAAAAATTTGAACACATTACTCCAGTTCTAGCCTCTACACTGGCTGCCTGTTTGGGTTAGGGCTGATTTTAAGGTTTTATTGTTAACCTATTAATCAATACAAGGACATCCTCCTACTTATCTCACTGAAATGATCCAGCCATACATACCTCCATGTAATCTTAGATCACAAAATGCAGGCCTTTTAACTGTATCTAAAATTTCTAAACAAACAGCCAGAGGCTAGGCCTTCTCTCCTAGAGCTCCACTACTTTGGAATTATTTGCCAATTAAAATTAGAAATGCAGAATCAGTGCCAAGCGTCTACTAACGACTCATCTCTTCAGCCTGGTCTATGATTAACTGTAGTCTGGCCCAGGGATGTGAATGTGACCAGAAAGGCCTGATAATGTACACCCTTGCTGTCTTGTCAGGTGTGCTCTCATCGCTACTGGGATGCCCTCCCACCAATGCCATTTGGGGGCAGAGTCACTGGCTTGTTGTTGTCTCTCTGTTGCACACTGGTGCAAATGGGCTGTACTCTGCTGGCAATACTCGGCCTTCATTCAGGATGATTGTGGTTGGTGGATGTCCCTTTGGTTGATGCTTGGCAATGTGGGTGGATTGATTTCCTGCCTTTTGGTTCCTGTCCAGGGCCTCCCCCGGATAGGGCCAGTGTCACTGTACCCCCCCGGTCTTACGCTGCTATATTATTGAGCTGTGGGAGTAGGGTCTACATTTTCCCTGTCTTCTGTCATTTTAAACTTAGGAGGACATGAGGTCTTGACCCACACCTGCGGAGTATCGGGCTTGACTCTTTCGGACCTTGTTTTTTATTGGGACTGGGAAGTTCAGCACTACTATTGTTTGCTCTCTTGGGTTTAAGGCCGGGTGTTTTGTGAAAGCACTTTGTGACAACTGCTGATGTAAAAAGGGCTTCATAAAATAAATTTGATTGATTGATCACGAATAGCTAGTAACTTTTTAAAACGGCAAAAGCCATACAGTTCATAGATGCTGTTTGTGGTGGAGGTAAACTAAATAAGAAACGTAAGTTAGTTTAACACAGTGTTCTAGCGAAATATTACTGTCTAATATGCTTGGGGTTTCAGGCTAGGTGTTTTATAAATGCACTTTGTGACAACTGCTGATGCAAAAAGGGCTTTATAAATACATTTGATTGATTGATTGAATTTCACTGACACTTATTTAATGGTTGTTTTTCAAAGCTCTTTCGTCTGTCATCAACTTCTGTTGTTTTCCTTGGCCGACATGGTTTTTGCCGATTGCTAAAGACCAGCGTAGTGTTTAGTTTTCAGGACATTCCAAAAAGTCTCCTAGATAGAATAATGGAGATTTCGTTCTAGACATCTCACTGTTAATAAGTGGACTTAAAGGACTTCCATGACAATATTTTCATGTCTTCACCAAATTTAACAGGGTGTAAAAAACAAAGCCCATTATTCCAGATCTGTTATTCTGAATGACTTATCTGAATGACGTATTCCTCACACACAACTATGGTTCTAATTGAGATATTCTTTCATAAAACACCTGGGGCTATATTCACAAAACATTTTATCCTACCACTAAGAACCCTCTCAAACAAAAGTAAGATTCTATATTAGAGTTTCCTCTGAAAAACTATTCACAAATCTGCTGAGACAAACTTTTACCAAGTATATGGGCAGAAATATTTAGCTAAGAGAAAGAGCAGGGTTGACCCATTGCTATGGATGATCTTGTGCTCCATGAACAAGCTTACTTATAATGCTCAGAGTGATTGGCTGATAAGGGAGTTTTGGACTGTGAATTCATCATAGCGCTGTTGATGTGTCCTGTTACCATATTGAAATAAAGATTTTAAGCGTCACTGATTAAAAATGAAACCAAAAAAGATATACTGACTTGTCAAATATATATTCAGCTTATTGTCAGCGTCACACGTCTGGCAGCTCGTAAACAAATGCTTTATCATCTTTTGATGAAAATGATGTGTCCCATCTATAGCTCCAACTACACTGGGTGGTCCAGCTATGGCCATGAAGTTGGCTTCGTTTCTTTGCAGTTGGCGAACATCAAGAGGAAACCATACGAACTGTTGGACGATGTGGGATCTGCAGAGGGCATTAATTGTTTGAGTTAATATTCTGTTGACAGATGGTTGAGATACATGTAGTTTGTTTGTGATGCATAGCGGCATTTTCCCTGGGGTCAAGTTGCGTAGAATGGTCATAACTTAATCTCCAGTATTACAGCGTTATTCGTGTTTGTTGGTGAATTGACTGCATCCCTTAGTGAAATACACTAAGACCAAATATTTAGGAGTCCTAAAATTGAGACTGATATGCCCATTTTGAAGAGTTTATCCTAATTAAGTAAGTTGGAAGCTACAGTGGGGCAAAACATTATTTAGTCAGCCACCAATTGTGCAAGTTCTCCCACTTAAAAAGATGAGAGAGGCCTTTAATTTTCATCATAGGCACACTTCCTGGACTGCCTGGCAATCAAGTAATCTGACTTGTAAATTTTATCAATCAATCCGTGCCCTCACCAACATCGCCCAGGAAGAGACTATCGGAGAGAACTTCACCCCTCATCAAAAGCAGGAACTTTGGGTGCTGGTGAACATGTTCTTGTCCTCCTCTACTGTTTTTCGCCCTGCTTCAGGAATAAGGGTGCTAGAGGACCACAACCCCGGCTCTGTGCAGATGTGGTCTGCCTGCATCCTTACATAATCCCTGAAGCACACCAAAAAGCAGTGGAGGAGGAGGTCCCTCTGCCCATTATCCAATCCAATTGTAGTGATGCAAAAGCAGATGGCTCTCTCCGGATCTGTAATCACTTCAAGAGACTAAACGATGTCTCCATCATGGGGCTACTACATCCTGGAGCTGCACATCACACTGGTGATGGACCAGGTGCTAATCCCATCAGCATCCCTGGGAGCCAGCGGATTGGGCTTGCATTTTGAGGCTGTTCCGGACTAGGAGAGACCCAGCATTCCTACTATACATTACCTCTTTGGGAGGCCCACAGTTACACCTGGCTCAAAGAGGAGATACTGGCATGGCTGGGACTTCATCTGGTGGTGGCCAGGTTGGCTAATTTGCCTGGTGAAATGGTGGCTGCAACCGACCTCCCCCCAAAGTAGATTTAAAGATGATGATGGAAGTTTTCATCTATTGCCTCCTGGCCAAGGATTATGGTAAGTCAGGGAGACCCAGGCAAATGCCAATCTGGGTTTTATGTATACTACTGACAGTTTATGCCCCATTAATGTCTGTGGCATGTCCGCTGTCCAGCAATAAAGGCCAACCAGAGAATGTTGTTTGGACACCCCAACTAGAGCCAGCATTTCTAAAGAGGACAGTCAATCCTGCCGTGACAAGCTTTGCTACTACCTCCTGGGTGGCACTTCCCTGGTAACTGACAAGAGGCCCCTGCAATGGATGGCCTAGGCCACAAGCGCCCAGCATGGAAAAGCAGAATGTCTATCTCGGTCACACGTCTCTAGGGCCGATTCCCCCGTCCCACTCTAGACAGGGCTTGGTACCTGTTGGGGTGACGTACAGACCCTGCCCGTGTATCAGGGGCGCATTAGCTGCCGACATAAAGGAGCTTGGAGACAGCACACAGGGACGGCGGCTTTCCAGAAGGTTCAAGATGGACCTGGACAGCACCAACCCCTCCTCACCTGCCTCACACCAGGAGTGATAGGGGCAGCAATAAAAGGATGAAGGGGAAGATGCTGAAGAGGAACACAGAGAAGGACTAACTTCTGTGGTTATTTTCAGACTGTGTGTTGTGACTCTGGAGAATGAAGCAAAGCCTGCCCCTATGAACCACTTGCCGAGACACCACATCATACCTTTGTTTATTTTTTTGTGTTGTGTTTTTGTAAATAAATGACTAACATATTTATTAAAATTCCCTCCCTGGTTGATAAAGGCTTCTGAGTCTGGCTGAATTCAAGTTAGTTGACACAGAGTTGATGGAAGCTCCCCCCGAGGCGGGGCGGCTGCCTCATCCTGCTCCCGCTTCGGGGCGGCTGCCTCATCCTGCTCCCGAGGCGGGGCGGCTACCTCATTCTGCTCCCGACGCTCCGGCTCTCCCTGGCCTTATTTTACATTTTATCTTCAGTTGCTGCCAAGTACATTTTGTGATTGTTGGTTGCATCTGCACAAATATTACACCCCCCCACACACATTATATAAATGTTTAATGAGTGGAACACTCAAGATTAAACTTTTCTCTTTTCAGTTAATACTCCCACATTGATTTGGTAAGCAATTTTCTACCACAACAGTTTATTTTTATTTTGCTGCTGCTACTGTATTGCTTGTTTTCTTGAACATATACAGTGAGGGAAAAAGTATTTGATCCCCTGCTGATTTTGTAAGTTTGCCCAGTGACAAAGATATAATGAGTCTATAATTTTAATGGTAGGTTTATTTGAACAGTGAGAGAGAGAGTAACAAATAATCCAGAGCGTCAGTCAACACAGAGTTGTGGTATAAACTCAGATTATGTTAACCCTACTTTCTGAAATACCCCCTATATTTTCTTATCAAACATCAAACCCAGTTTGAATAAATAATTAATTAAATAAATTATTTTCTGTTTTGTATTTGTCATTAATTTAGACAAAAAAATATACTGTATTTTTTACTTTGTCATTAGGGAAAAAACTTGAGTTGATCAGTGTAAAAAATAACATTGTAACACAATAAAATGTGAAAAGGGTCAAAGAACTTTGCTAAATGTTTTGTGTGTATTGTTATTAAATGTTTTGGTGTATTTATCAACAGAAACATTTTAACATTTTGCTTACAGTATCTAGGTACCGTGTATCAAATGCAGGCTAATATTGTTATAAAAAAGATTTAGTACGTAAGTGAGGACCGCAAGACATTGCAATATATGAGAAGGGTGTGCTTTTGCCATTACTTCTACTGGCAGATACTAGCGATATGTCTAATAATTGTACGAAACGAACTGACGTTATTGAGACATTTTGAATTCTGTTACTTTCATCCGTCCAACATTTTACTTAGTCAACATTGTGCGACTGACAGTGACGTCATGATGTGTACAATCCAGCCAAGATGGCTGACAGCATCCCGTTAAACACGGTGAGAATAAACTCGAAGAAAGTAGCTTATTACCACGCTGCAAGATGTAACAGGTATGAAAAAAAACTAGTTAAACTTTTGTCCAACGGGAATGTATATTTTTTGTACAAGCAGTTTGTGTACGTTGTAGTCATGGTGGTTCTGTTGCTCGAGCTAGCCACTCGCAATATCATCGGCTAAATGGTACGAAAGGGGTCTCTGATGCTAATCAGAAAGAATGAAGCATGTTTCTTAGCCACAGCAAATAGCTAGTTTGCTGTTTTGACAGCTGCCCATCTCAGTAATTCAAATAAACTTTTTTTTGTTGATAAATTACCAGCTAAAGTGCATGATCTCTTTGCTAAGCAGTTAGAAATGCTGTGTCGTGCAATGAATTGAGTATTTAAAGTACTCGCTCTTATCTTGTGAAATGCGGGTTATTTTTTCAAGGTAGTCTGTATTGGCATATAATGCTCAGAATTGAATGTTTCCCAGTGTGAAAAATACCAAGGCAACGTTTATTTTGTTTGACCCGGTCTCGTGGTTAGGATTGGGTGAGCATATCAGTGAGTCATGAAGTAGGAAGTTAATGAAGCGAGTTGACTAGACGATTGATCAATAGGCCTACCTACTGCTGAGATGTCCTTGCTGATGAAACCCGGTGTTCATTATAGTCAAATCACCGCTGTATCTCCGATTTTTTAAAAGCTGCAACCCCTGCAAACTTGCTCTAACTTCCGTACACCATTGACGCAATGTATTTTGCTTGCACTGCTTCTCCAAGACCAGCTATGACGAATGTGCTGTAGGTGTACTGCGGAATGCCTATTGCCTTACTCTCTACACTATGCAGTTTGAAGATGCAGCATCATAAAAAATAGCCCTCCATTGATTAAGGTGCTGGCTTATCAGATAAGATGCTGATAGAAAATAAGCATTGGTAAATCTAAGCTACTGGGACAGCAGCTTGTTGTTTTTCAAGGCATTTGATTAGATCTTGGTGGTTTGAACTGCAAACATGTTGTGTCCTACTTTTACTCCTACTCATCTTTGACATGAAGACACCTCTGTCTTTCCATCCTTGGGTATTCATAGGCCTGGGTGATATGGCAACATATTTATCACAATCATTTTTCTCATATCATTCAAAATGTATAATAATCACGATATATGCAGCAATTTAGAATTTTCAGTAGTTATTGACTTGAATTAAGTAATCTAGCATATTCCAAAAAACTTGCCAAGAGGTGGTGAACTTCTGAGTTTATTTGAGTGCAATTCACAGAATATTAAACATAACCAATTCAACAAGACCATTATAAAACAGTGTGCTGTGTGGTTTGAATCACAGCCATTGCTAGTTTGTAACATTGTAGGACATTAGGTAAAACACAAAATAGATCTGTTGATATTATTCCACCAACTCCTCCTGTAGTGTAATGAAATATGTTGTTTGGATGGTTTGTAAAGTTGCCGTGTTGTCTGGTGTCTCAATTCAATGGGACATCCTAATCTCACACAAATGGGCCTTTTTGCACCCTGAAAGGAATGGACATAAACAGGGGGGGTCAAGGTAGCCCCATCTGCTCAGACAAACTAGGTGTGAGGATAGACAATTCAACAAAGTAGATGTATAACCGTGTTTCCACCCCAAAAAACTGGAACTTTGAGTCCCAGGAACTGCTATTCAAGGAACTAAAGGGTACCTTCAGCCCACAGTTGTGTGCGTTTCCACTGCAGTCTAAAGACCCGCGAAGATTATGCAAAATTAGTCCGCTGACGAATGCTCTTACTCTGACCTGTGCACAATACGCTTTACAAAGTGACAGACATGATTCCAGAATGTTAAATTCCCAGGCAATAAATAAGTGTTATAACAGCGGCATGATGTTGATGTTCAACAAAAGGGCGCCAGGGTTCAGCAATTCTATAACACACAGCGTTTTATGTTCCGGTAAGTGTTGCAACAGATGTAGAACCTGGGGGTGTTAACCTTTAATGTTTTATGAGATGATTTGCATGGTCTGTGTATTTAAGCCACGCAGACCCCTGTGATGGTCATTCTGTACTGCCTGAGTAAATGTACCTAAATATTACAAACCATGGCGGATTGTGCAGCGATCACCGTTTTAGGTGAAACACCATTGAAAGCTTACAGCTGAACCACAGCTCAGTGAGTCGGCAATAGATACAAATGGACAGCAGAACCGCAATCATCATACCACCCCCGAAGAAACTGATGCAGAGTTTACCCCGAATCCATCAACTACACCGGGATATGTTGGCACGGGAATGGAAGTTGGACGACGTTTGGATCAGTGGATACATTTTTAACCCAGAGATACCGGATTTTGCATTTTATGAATTGTCCGAAGGCCAAGATTTTAAGTCTAGTGTGGCTGATCAAATGGTTTTTAATTCTGCTTTATGGAACACCTTTCGTAAAGTTATATTTGGGGCCAAAACAGGGCACCCATAATACGGTAGATGTACTGTTTAAAATTGTCGAAGCATTGAAACAGTCTGACTCTGTTAGTTTGGAACTAGTTCCGGAAAATGTCAGTGGGTTAGAGTGTGACTGCGGACTGTTCGACTGACGTAAGTCCCTGAAGTCCCGCCTTAAGCTTACACAGTCCTCAACACAGCATTAAAACCGACTATCAAGCAGTCGGAAGAATTTACGAAACATGTCTCAAGAATACAACCAACCTAAGATTGAACTCCACAAGGTTGAGGCCTCGCTGGTTGACACCATGGTTGACAACACAGTAGACGTCTATGGTACCCGGGACCCCAACAGTTCAATTCCACAGGCACACACAACAAGAAGCTACGATTGACCGGTTTGGTGATCAGCTAGGACCTCTTAATCTGACAATTTCTAAGAGTTAATAAGAGTTCTCAAAAAATCGACAAATTGTTTGCACCACAAGTTTTAAATATCATCAAAGCAACATTCGGTATGATTCTGGAAAATGTTGTTGCGGTTATTCTCCACAAAGCATGCATCGGATGTGAAGTGGACCACCCGAGCCAGAGAAGACATTCTTGTCTCGATCCGCCTGATTATATTTTTGAGATCCATTATGCTGACCATGCGGAGACAATTTTAACACTGCGACTGAAACATGTGTTGGTCAAGGATTTGAACGCAAAAGGTTTTCATGCATTGTTAAAGGATGTTCACGTGGCTGCTGAGAACTTTCTGCATTACCTCAAGTTGGAGCCAGACATCACACAGAGACTGAGTGAGAACAGGAATAAATACATGGATACATTTAATGATGAAGCTGTATGCGACGCAGTAGCGTCTTGGTGTGATGAATGCAAATAATCTGTTGTCTAAGGATAGGTTACTTCAGTTTTTGTGTTTACATGTACAGTGGGGCAAAAAAGTATTTAGTCAGCCACCGATTCTGCAACTTCTCACACTTAAAAAGATGAGAGAGGCCTGTAATTTTCATCATAGGCACACTTAAACTATGAGAGACAAAATGAAGAAAGATTTTCCAGAAAATCACATTGTATGATTTTTAATGAATTTATTGGTAAATTATGGTGGAAAATAAGTATTTGGTCAATAACAAAAGTTCATCTCAATACTTTGTTATATACCCTTTGTTGGCAATGACAGAGGTCAAACGTTTTCTGTAAGTCTTCACAAGGTTTTCACACACTGTTGCTGGTATTTTGGCCCATTCCTCCATGCAGATCTCCTTTAGAGCAGTGATGTTTTGGGGCTGTCGCTGGGCAACATGGACTTTCAATTCCCCCCAAAGATTTTCTA
Organism: Esox niger; assembly: GCA_016801105.1. Taxonomy (NCBI): domain Eukaryota; kingdom Metazoa; phylum Chordata; class Actinopteri; order Esociformes; family Esocidae; genus Esox; species Esox niger. The sequence continues at coordinate 10,419 of JACXGJ010005277.1, forward strand.
TGGGGTTGATATCTGGTGGCTGGCTAGGCCACTCCAGGACCTTGAAAAGCTTCTTACGCAGCCACTCCTTTGTTGCACGGGCGATGTGTTTGGGATCATTGTCATGCTGAAAGACCCAGCCACATTTCATCTTCAATGCCCTTGCTGATGGAAGGAGGTTTTCACTCAAAATCTCACGATACATGGCCCCATTCATTCTTTCCTTTACACGGATCAGTCATCCTGGTCCATTTGCAGAAAAAAAAGCCCCAAAGCATGATGTTTCCACCCCCATGCTTCACAGTAGGTATGGTGCAACTCAGCATTCTTTCTCCTTTCTCGTCCAAACACGACAAGTTATACTTTGGTTTCATCTGACCATATTACATTCTTCCAATCCTCTTCTGATTCATCCAAATACTCTCTAGCAATCCTCGGGGCCTAGATATGTACTGGCTTAAGCAGGGGGACACGCCTGGCACTACAGGATTTGAGTCCCTGGTGGCGTAGTGTGTTACTGATCGTAGCCTTTGTTTCTTTGGTCCCAGCTCTCTGCAGGTCATTCACTAGGACCCCCTGTGTGGATTTTTGCTCACCGTTCATTTAATTTTGACCCCACGGGGTGAGATATTGCATGGAGCCCCGGATCGAGGGAGATTATCAGTGGTCTTGTTTTTCTTCCGTTTTCTTGTAATTGCTCCCACAGTTGATTTCTTCACACCAAGCTGCTTACCTGTTGCAGATTCAGTCTTCCCAGCCCGGTGCAGGTCTACAATTTTGTTTCTGGTGTCCTTTGACAGCTCTTTGGTCTTGGCCATAGTGGAGTTCGGAGTGTGACTGTTTGAGGTTGTGGACAGGTGTCTTTTATATTGATAACAAGTTCAAACAGGTGCCATTAATACAGGTAACGAATGGAGGACAGAGGAGCCTCTTAAAGGAGTTACAGGTCTGTGAGAGCCAGAAATCTTGCTTGTTTGTAGGTGACCAAATAGTTATTTTCCCTAGAAATTTACTAGTAAATTCATAAAAAAATCCTACAATGTGATTCTCTGGATTTTTTGAGACTTTGGAGACTCGACTTTGGTCTCATCTGACCAAAACTCTTTCAGCCAGTTCTCCTCTGAATCATTCAAATGTTCATTCACACACTTCAGATGGGCCTGTACATGTGCTTTCTTTAGCAAGGGGACCTTGCGGGTGCTGCTGGATTTCAATTCTTCAAGGTGTAGTGTTTTGCCCATTGTTTTCTTGGAGACTATGATCCCAGCTGCCCTGAGATCATTGACAAGATCCTCCCGTGTAGTTCTGGGCTGATTCCTCACCCTTCTCATGATCATTGCAACTCCACATAGTGAGATCTTGCATTGAACCCCAGACTGTGGGAGATTGACAGCAGTTTTTTGTGTTTTTCCATTTGCAAATAATTGTACCAACTGTTGTCACCTCACCAAGCTGCTTGGTGATGGTCTTGTAGCCCATTCCACCCTGCAGTCCTGTCCCTTACATCCTTGGACAGGTCTTTGGTCTTGGCCATGGTGGAGAGTTTGGAATCTGACTGATTACTTCTGTGGACAGGTGTCTTTTATATAGGTAACAAACTGCGATTAGGAGTACTCCCTTAAGAGTTTGCTCCTAATCTCAGCTCATTACCTGTATAAAAGAAACCTGGGAACCAGACATTTTTCTGATTGAGAAGGGATCAAATACTTATTTCCCTGATTAAAATGCTAATCAATTTATAACATTTTTTACATACGTTTTTCTGGATTTTTTTCATTATTCTGTCGTCTCTCACTGTTCGAATAAACCTACCATGAAAATTGTAGACTGATCATTTCTTTGTCAGTAGGCAAACGTACAAAATCACCAGGGGATCAAATACTTTTTTCCCTCACTGTACATTTTCTCAACACTGTAAGTACACTTCTAAAAACACAAGCCCTATGATTAGAACCCATACTCCTCAAACAAAATGAATTATTATCCTCCACCATTATCTGTCAATTAAAATGTTTTCCTTCAAAATGTTGCCACACACAAGCGTCACATACAATTGCATTACCGAATTCCTGTTGTACACTCCTAAGAATGATACATTTTACCTTTTATCATAGATTTTAAATTATGTCTAGAAATCATGCCGAAGTGTACAGGAAATACACAAATACCATAATTGTCGGGTTAGGGTTTGGGTAAATGTTTAAGTTTTTTTTTGAAAACTATGTTCACAATGGCTAGTTATTAATCCTCTGAAATCAGTGATTTTTCGTTAATGGGTCTTCAGTCTGAAACTTTGTATAATGTTCATAGCAACAGTTGTGAAAAAACAATAATACTACTTTCAACCATAGTGAATAGCCAATATGTACAGAGAAATGTAAATTAACAATTTCTTTCTCCTGGCCATAAAATTTTGCTAGCAAAGAAACTGGTTTGGGCAGTACTTTATTAAAAAATAAAGCACTAAAATGCTATACAAATTCCATAGTACTGAAAATCTAACTATTGATTTACGTGCTTATTTACAATATAAATGTCTCCCACATAAGAGGCTGTGTCCACTACACCAGTAACTATACATCTGTTGAGAGTTGGCATAGCAAGTAAAAATGTTATAATTTTGTCACGCATTAACATTATGCTGAGTTTGAATATGCTGATAAGACACCCTTAAGCATTGTGCTAAACTGACTAACGTTTCATATTAAGTTTACCTCCACCACAAATAGCATCTATGAACTGAATGGCTTTTGCCACTGGCTGTTTTAACAGCTTATTAGCCATTCGTGAATGACATTGATACAATGACATTGAGATAATGAGACCATCTTTTTCTTTCCTTTCCAACAAAATTGAAAACGAAAGTTTTGAGTCAGGAACGAAAGCGTTCGATTTGCAGTGGTCTCTTAAATTGAACCCCTTATTTCCTCACCCAAAACCTTCCTTTTGACTTTTTTGTAAAGGAAATAAAAATGGTCTCATTGTATGCAGTGGTCTGTTAATCTTTTACGGAGCTGTAGGTGGCGATAACTGATTTTTGGCAAGTGAAAAGACGAGAGAATCGTGTACCCAGTAACGTTTTTGTCTATTCCGAACAAATCCTAATACATAATTAGAAAATCCACCAGAAATAGTCGCAATATAACAACTAATGGTTTTATTTTAGGCTTCTGGTAATGTAGCTACTGAAGGTTGTAGGCTGCAAAGTTTTTGTTTATGTTGAACAAATCCTCGTTTGCCACTGGCCATACTAACAGCTTATTTGCCATTCATGAAGGGCATTGATACAATAACTCTATAGGTGACTATAACTTACTTTTTCGTCAAGTGAGAAGACAAGAGAACCATGTAGCCAGCAATCAAATCCTCTTGCATAATGTGTGTTGACTGAGACGGACGTGGAGCACGGGACCTGTTGTACCTTAATCTGCATCTCGAACCACTACGCTTTTTAACAAGGGGTCAGTAAGAGACATTAGTTCTTTTAGGACGGCTCCGCTTACACGGTTTGGCAAAAACAGGCTTGATTATGTATTGTAAATAAGCAGATGTTAATCTATAGCTAGATTTTCAGTATTATGGAATTTGTATTGCATTTAAGTGCTTTCTTTTTTAAAGCTGTGGGCCACTTTACTAATTTACTAATATTAGTCATGGTCAGCCTCTAATGCAGTGTTTCTCAACCTGCTCCTGGGCACCCCCCTGCCCTGCATGTTTTAGATCTCTCCCTGCCCTAACATGCCTGAAGTAGCTCATGAAGGCCTTGATAAGGAGCTCATCATTTCAGTCTGGTGTGACAGAGCAGGGAGAGATCTAAAACATGCAGGGCAGGGGTTCACCCAGGAACAGGGTTAAGAAATGCTGCACTAATGTAACAGGAAACCAGGAAAGCCTAGTTCAGCTGGCCTGCAATAGAAAAGTGTTGCCCTCTTGAGATTCACACTTGGGTCGCCCACCTGAAAGGCTTTGTCGTTAACCACTACACCACAGAGCTGTACATTTGACAGGTGTCAGTACAGCTTCTTGTGTTTACTCTGAACAAATCCTCTTTTGCCACCGGCTGTTTCACAGTGAATTGGCCAATCGTCAATGATATTGATACATTTTAACTGACTAATGTTTCATACTAAGTTTACCTCCACCACAAATAGCGTCTATGAGCTGTATCGCGTTTGCCACTTGCCATTTTAACAGCGCATTAGCCAGTAATAGGCTTTACCAGTATCGACTAACTTACCGGAATACTCATAAGTTGAGCAGTTGCTAGCGAGTCTGCCAAACTTATTTCATTTCATGGCATAACAACATACTTTTTTCTTTCATTCGCGAATGACATTGATACAATAACTATCAATAAAGGTGACGATAACTATGAGAGAATCGTGGAATCTAGCAGAAATAGTCGCAATACTGTACAACCGTAAAGTTCAAACCGGGACTGGTTCAACCGTAAAGTTTTTAGAACACAAATAAAATTAATAAATGTTGCTGCTTTCAATAGATTGGAACCTAGGTCTTCCATGTGAGAGGCACTGTCTAACTACTACGCCAAGGCTATTCATAAAATGTCAGAGGCTATTGCCCCGCATGCTCAGGCCTAACGACTGCACTGCTGTGGTCCATATCTGCCTGCATATAGTTTCTAGAATTCTATTTTTCATTCGAAAATTATGGCACAACAGAATCATTCTAATGTAATAAAGTAGGACCATTGTGTCATCAAATTAATGAATTTAGCCTGTGTTGTTCATCAGAGTGGTAATGAATCATTGAAACTGACTGACATATTTTCGAGTTCACCTGCTTTAAGGTTGCAATCAATACAGATCCAACAACCAAACTGGCCTTAGTTGTTGTGTGGATTAACAACTGTCTGGATGTTGATGCCCTTGTTTTGACTCGTTATTGGTTGTTCTTCAAATTCAATATTTTTCCAATGAATTCCTGTTGAATTTATCAAAATGTTTTTTTGATAAGGCATACCCTACACATTTGCTGTTAGATCTCTTCTGTCATTATGTTCACAGGTTTGTTCAGATTGGTGCCTGCTTGACATTGAGTAACTTGTGACTAGCTTGTTAACGTTATACTTTTTTCTGCTCCCCATGGTGGTGAGGTGGGCGGATGGGACAGAGAGGTGTACGGAGGATGAGGATCTGAGGGAGCGGGAGGGAGTGGGACGCTGGAGGAGGTCAGACAAATAATGCCCCCATCTAAAGGGCAAGGGGTCCGTTCTGGCAATTCCTGTTGGCCCAACAATTTACTGAGACACTTATTATAAAAAGTTTAACATTATACTTTTTATCTTTTCCAGATATTCTTTAGAAGATGAACCCACTAACTTGGATGAGATGCCCCTGATGATGTCTGAGGAAGGTTTTGAGAACGACGAGAGTGACTATCACACTCTGCCCCGTGCTAGGGTCAACCAGAGACCGAGGGGCCTGTGCTGTTTCCTCATAGGGGGTTGGAAAATCCTCTGTGGCAGGTAGGTGTGAACCAGTCAAGGTTTGACTAACACAGCCGATGTTTACACCAATGTAATGCTTGTACATCCATATTGGGAGGTTGGAATTATCCACAAATTAGATTTTAACTACTGTTTTATCCTTAAGTTTTGTGAAACAAATTAAGTCCATTGATGTGATTGAAGAAATGACTCACAAAATTAAACTGCTTCTACCTCTTTCAAAACATTCACTTTGTGTTAGCTATTTTGGGGAATTGCAGAGCAAGGCAGCTGTTGGTGACCTATAGGCTTTGTTTAGCACAAGGTACACATTGCTTTATCAGGCAGTAAAATCTGATCTGCATTGAAAGGGCCAAAAGACTGGACAGATTGTCTGTTAGTGGTTTGTTTGGTGATATTGTCCGCACTTAATGGGTGACATTTCTCCCATTTTAGCAAATTGAATGAGAGTGCATTTTGGCACTTGATGTAGAATTTATTTTATCTAATTTCTTTTGTAGATCAGGATTGATCTGAAGGCCATTATAAGTTGACCGTAGGGCTTTATGATTAATCAAAATCATCATAAAATTGCCATTTGAACATGCAATTTCTAAACCGCAGAAAGCTGCAGTTGTGACTTTTTGTTGTATTTTTAAACTCATTCCAAATAATTTTTACTGGTGTGCTATCCTCACGATAATCATATTCGAAAAGCGGTGAATCGGTGAAAGGGTCTTCGGCTCATTGATGCACGTGGGGAGAGAGGGCTGGCCCATGTGGTTCCGATCCAACAGACGAGTTACAGTAGCTCAAATTGCTGAGAAGTTAATGCTGGTACTGATGGAAAGGTGTCAGGACACACATTGCATCGCAGTTTGTTGTTTATGGGGGTGCGTAGCCGCAGACCAGTCAGGGTGCCCATGCAGGTGCCCTTCAGAGGTCTAGTGGAGTCCATGCCTTGATGGGTCAGGGCTGCTTTGGTAGCAAAAGTGGGTCCCACAGAATATTAGGCAGGTGGTCATAATGTTATGGCTGATCAGTGTAAGTGACTTTATTGGTCCTTAGGGTGCATTATTGGTCCTTTTCCAGGATAATAATAATATATTTTATATTGAGCGCCTTTCTTGGCACTCAAGGACACCGTACATAAAACATTTTAAAAACAGCAAAAAAGAAAACAAAAAAAATGAAAAAGGCAGAGCAATAGACATTTAAGTGGAGTAGGCAGTTTTAAACAGATGTGTTTTGAGTTGTGATTTGAAATGGGGAAACTAATTGATGTTTCTAAGTTGTGGTGGTAATGAGTTCCAGAGACGGGGAGCAGAGCGGCTGAATGCTCTGCGCCCCATGGTGGTGAGGTGGGCGGAGGGGACAGAGAGGTTTTCTGAGATGTTGTTTTTGAGAAATGCAGACACTCATTTTTGTTATCTACGCATTGGTGACACCTTGACATGCACTTTATTGTAAGAAATGTGCTATATAAATATTGCTTGACTTGAGAGCCTACTCAATATTCTGTTCTATGTCTAAATGTTTTTTTTATTTGAAAAAAACACTATCAAATTGTCAACACATGATTTTGTATTAGTGTGTCTATATCATGTTGCATTATTGCAGTGTGTAATGGTTTCAATTAGAAGCTGCACTTATAAAGTACTTGCAAATTGCCTATTGTTAAAATGTATAGTACTGAAGTGTGGAGGGAACTAAACTCTGACACCAGAGGGGACAGGGGAAGGTCTGACCTCATGGTGGTGTATACTGTCATGCTGATTGCTTTGGCATTTCCATTCTTTAAGCACATTGGCAAAACACAAAACAACGTAAATCGACTTTGGGAGGAAAAAAAATAAATGTGTGCGTTGGCTTCCATGTATCCTCACTCTACGTGCCACAGTCAAGATTCATAAGAGAGATTATTTGCTGAAATGAATACTATTTAAATAATAGGCCATTTAAATGAGCAGGAGTTATTCTGCGTGAATTATTTGTGATTTATAATCCTCGGCTAAGCATACATAAAAATACTGGAAAGCTTTAAACTGGTCAGCTGTAAAAAATCCGATTTGTTCATTAGGTAAAAGATCAATAGAGACAGCTTAGGCTGGAGATGCAGCCCTGATAACCAAACAACTCTGAAAATGAAATATCCCGTCAAATTCATCCATAAACATTTCTAAAAGTTCTTTGTTTAGTACAAAAATATCCCTTTCACATTTGTGAAAAAACTCAATTAAAATGTATTGTTGCAAATGTTGACAAATATTTCAGTCCTACATATTGGTATTTGGTAAATGGTATTTTAGTAGAGGATAAATTAATCATTAGCTGGATAAGCTGCCGTGTATTGTTTGACCTCAAAGTCTTTTTGGACTGGTGGTGCGTAACGAGGAACTCAACCAAAAACATACCCTTCTGTTCATTTCATGCACAGCTAATAGTGCATCAGAAATCCAAACTGAACCTCTCTGGCATAAAATACACACATTCAAATACAGAAATATTTTCCATCTCCCTTTTCCCCAACACACAGGCACACAAACAGAAGAACACTCACCACAGCAATGAAATTCCAAACTGTTACCTTTTAATTAACAGCTGCACTACACTACTTCCAGAATCTCCCTACATATGGACCGATACATAGATCTAGATGGAATGTATACAGCTTGTAAATCAGTGTTTTTTATATCTGTAAAACAGCCCACGGCTAAAATTGTTAAGGTCAACTTTCGGCTGCATGATATGGACAAAAATCTTATTGCATATTTTGCTTGACATTACGGTTGCAATGTGGCTTGTGATATGGTAAACAACAATTAACAATTTGGTCCATTTGATGTGTGATAGAGCACATCTTGGCTGCAAAATAAATAAAAAGTATAATATTCATTGTAATGTATTGTTGGAAGTATTTTGTCTGAACATGTAAAACGAATGAATACAGAAGATCTACTTTTGGGAATGTTTACGAATCCAATTAAGTAAAACAAGTAGGTTACAGCTTTTTTTTATTACTGCATCATTCACGTCAGCTGCACATTTTTTCAACAGGGATGATACAATTTTGTGAATGTTTACAGTGGATATAAAAAGTCTACAAGCCCTTGTTAAAATGAAATATATTTGTGATGTAAAAAGTTGACTAATATAAATCAGTCAGAACATTTTCCACATTTAATGTGACCTATAACGAGAACAATTCAATTTAAAAACAAACTGAAATCAATAACCTGGTTGCTTCAGTGTGCACACTTAAAAACGAATACTTTGTTGAAGCTCCTTTTGATTTTAGGGTAGGAATCTATTAGCATGGCACATTTTGACATGGCAATATTTGCCCACTCTTCTATGCAAAAGCGCTCCAAAACTTTCAGACTGCGAGGACATTTTCTGTGCACAGCCCTCTTCAGATCACCCCACAGATGTACAGTTGGCCATGCTTTTGTGGATTTGGATGTGTGCTTTGGGTTGTTGTCATGCTCTTCAGCTTTCTAACGGATGAAGAAAAACAGCCACAAAGCATGATGCTGCCACCACCATGCTTCACTGTGGGTATGGTGTTCTTTGGGTGATGTGCGATGCTGTTTTTGGCCAAATGTACCTTTTGGAATTATGGGCAAAAAGTTCAACCTTGATTTCATCAGACCATAACACATTTTCACATGCTTTTGGGAGACTTGATATTTGTTTTTGCAAACTTTAGCCGGGCTTGGATGTTTCTCCTTGTAACAAATGGCTTCCGTCTTGCCACCCTAACCCAAAGCCCATTCATATGAAGAATAGAATTGTCACACGTAGAACTCATCCAGTACTTGCCAGAGATTCCGGCAACTCCTTTAATGTTGCTGCAGGCCTCTTGGAAACCTCCCTGACCTGATTTCTTCTTGTCTTTTCATAAATTTTGGAGGGACGTCCAGTTCTTGGTAATGTCTCTGTTGTGCCATATTTTCTCCACTTGATAATTACTGTCTTCACTGTGTTCCATGGTATATCTAATGCTTAGGAATATATTTTCTCCTGACTGATATCGTTCAACAATGAGATCTCTCTGATGCCTTGGAAGCTCTTTGCGGACAATGACTTTTGCTCTGAGATGCAACTAAGAAAATGTCAGGAAAATCCTACTAGAACAGCTGAACGTTATTTGTGATTAATCAGAGTCACTTTAAATGATGGCAGGTGTGTAAGGACTTCTTTTTAACATGAATTTGAATGTGATTGGTTAATTCTGAAAATCGCCACATCCCCAGCCACATCCACAGTTACACTTATGCAACCAGGTTATTATTGTAAGGTTTTTATTTTTCATTTTTCCCCCTTGAAGATTTCAGTTTGTTTTTCAATTGAATTGTTTGCATTATAGGTCACGTCAAAAGTGGAAAGAGTTCTGACATGATTTATCTTTGTCTCATTCTTTTACAACACTAAAACCTGGCATTTTAACATGGGTGAGAGGAAGTAAGCTTGAGAAAATTAACACAACACAGATGTGCTGACTAACTCTGAACAAAGGACAATAGATAAGAAGTGTTTCCTGATACTGATGGGCCCCACACATCATGTCCATACCTCCTGCTAGGAGTTGCACATGTGACTGTCATAGGCTTGATGGATAGGGCCATTGACCATAGGTTGGAACATATCATTCAAGGGTCTATAAACCTTTCTTATTGGATGGTATTTGACTGGGTCATGGCTGGTAATGACCATTGGCTGCCTCCCATGTGTCCTGCTATAAAGATTGTGTTCAGTCTGTATTCATTGGAGAGCGAGAAAGGAAAGAACTGTGGAAGGTTAACCCAAGGCAACCACCATCCGCATATCCGCAGAACGTATACTGTGTATTTGTATTTATTGATTCCGAATGGTTATAGATTTTCTTTACTGGTTAGTGGCTAATTCCAATGACGCGATTGGCGTAAGGTTTGTGTTCCTACGTGCATCACAGCCTACGTAAGAATACCACAAAGTTGCACTTAGAGTAGTGGCCATTACGCACTTAATGTAATGGAGCTTATTGCATCTGCTGTTTAGAACTCTAATCTTTGTTGACCAATCGCAAACAATGTTATTGCTAGGTCATCTCATGCCTGGCATCCAATAGCAATTCAGATTAGCTTTCCCAGGGAATCACATGGGCTATGACATAAGCTCTAGTCCAAGTGGCCACTCCTTACTCAAGCTGCAGAAAATGGAGTATCAACAGAGACTTGCTTCGCGTTCATTCCCGCATCGCTTTCATTCCGAAAAAGGACATTATAGATCAACGTTTTAGACTAGATTTGAATGGGCAAGAGTATTGAGAATATTATAATTTGTATGGAAACAGTATCTGATGCAATGCGTATGCATAATTGCCAGACAGCTCCAACAGCTGAGTCGTGAACCATAAACTTATGAAGTAAGTACATCGCTATTTATGCAAAATGGTATCCTACAGCATTGTTTGTATATAGAAAAATGATGAAAAATAAATATTCTGTCAGCATAGTATGGGGATATTATTGTTTTTTGGGGGGAAAAAGTTGGTCACTTGATAGATATTGCAAATAATATCAAGTCCCAACCACAATACCTATCTCTTGCTTCCTTCTAGTGGCCGTTAGGTGTATTGCAGTATAACCGGAAGAATGTATTTTCTTTTTAATACATTTTATAATGGTTTATTTCTAAGTAGAGGAACCAACTTTTATTGGGGTGCCTATATTTATGACCTTCTGTTATTTATTTTATTCATTTATTTCAGCCTAAGCCACTGTAATATGACAATAAAGGCATGGAAATATCAGAAAATAACAATCATACAAAATTTCACAAGTATTTCGAAAATAAATTAGCATACCCTATTGCAGAAATGTGTATCGTAAAACATTTTTTAGCCATTCTAAGAGATGAGATTTCAAAATGGTGTCCCAAAAGTCTGTATGTGGTTTTTTTGGGTAGCCAAGGGGGTTGTGATCACCAGAATGCATCATAATAGATGATATCTGTTACAGAAATGATTCTAGGACCCAATATGTGCAAGTAGTGAAATCCGGCCAAAAACAACCTGGACCTGATTATGTGGAAACTTTAGTTTCAAATGTATATGAAATTTAAGATTTGGCCTTTTTAATGGCTCATCATATGTGGGTGAAGTCAAGGGCTCCAGGAAGGGGGGCTGACCCTTAGGATGACCCTAAACAACCTCTCCCATTGATTCAGGGTAGCCTGTTACTAAGGGTTAAAATTGAGTGTTCAGACTGATCTCAATTGTGGTAATTTCACCAACACAAGCATATTCCGTTTGGGGATAATCAAACATTAAGTGAAAGCTAAATATATTTTCCACTCAATAGCTTTAATGTTGAAATGTATGGTTTTGAAACCAACTGTAGTAAGGGTAGAGACCAAAAGTCATCCCCCATTGGTGATGATAGTCATTTTTGTAAATAGAACCACAGACGTGCTCAAAGAAAATGCACAAATGGCTGACCATCACTGTTTGAAATAAAAATCAATAATAGTTGAAGAATTTTACTTAAATGTAAATGGTTAATCAAGACAGTTTCTTAGTCACAAGGTAGTTTGGCCATTGCCTGTAAAGTCACTTTCCATTGAGCAGTGGGATGTATGATATGATAAATGATGATTGGAAAGAGTTGAGCTTAGGGCTCAAAGCAAATCAAATTGGTACTTATAAGGAGTTAGATGAAAATGACGTTTTATTTCTGTTTGTATAGTTATAACGGAGCATTGGCATCTATTATGTTTTGCATTTTACATCTACAGTATGTTTTAATTGGTTTATTTGAAAACTATTTGTTTGATGTAATAATGGCATAGCATATATGTAACCATTTTTTATTTGGCTAAGCAAAGTCAAGTCTGATCGGACAATGGATTCTCATTCCACTGCTATGTGCTATAGGGTATAAATATAGCACATTGAATGAAACATTAGACAACCCAGTTCTGGGTGGGTAAGAAAATTGGACTTTTAGGAAAACCTGTCTGAATAAGATGTACACTTAACTCTAATGATGGAACTTCTGAGATCCACATGTTTTCAGGACTGATCTAATGTCTTCATTTTTGAGTTGACAGAACCATACCCAATGGATGAAAGTCCGATGGACTATTAAACCACAGTAATCGATGTTTTGCAGTTATACTTTCAACAGATCGGGACATCACAACCCCTTTTCTGATGATGCATCATGTCACTGACTGGACACAGACAACTGAGTGTGTGAGTACTAGCAACATGTTTTAGAAGGATTTCTACAACTACACTGGTCGAATCAGTTCCAAATCATCCTTACCTCTCCATGGCAGAATGATGCCAGGTCACTTGGTTTGATGAATCATCAACAGCAAGATAAGAGGAGAATCCACCGGAATCAACCTAAAGGACTACTCCACATACTATAGGTCAGAGTACCACAGAACAGTTGACTGGAAAGGTTACATGGTCCCATCACAATGGAAGACAATGTTGTGGTGTTACTCTTGAATTAGTGTCGGAAACTTACTGTTCCTTTACACACCTACACTGACTTGTTAGGACAACCAGGCAATTTGCTGGGTCCACATCACACTGACTGCAATAACTGATATTGGAACTTTACAAGACAGAAGACTGAAGACTAGAACTACAGGACATTTGATGGGAATCTAGTTTCATTTCTAACAATCAATAGTTTTACTGAATTTGCGATCTTGTATGTACAGTGGGGAGAACAAGTATTTAATACACTGCTGATTTTGCAGATTTTCCTACTTACAAAGCATGTAGAGGTCTGTAATTTTCTTTACCATAGGTACACTTCAAATGTGAGAGACGGAATCTAAAACGAAAATCCAGAAAATCACATTGTATGATTTTTAAATAATTAATTTGCATTATTGCATGACATACGTATTTGATCACCTACCAACCAGTAAGAATTCTGGCTCTCACAGACTTGTTAGTTTTTCTTTAAGAAGCCCTCCTGTTCTCCACTCATTTCCTGTATTAACTGCAACTGTTTGAACTCGTTACCTGTATAAAAGACAGCTGTACACACACTCAATCAAACAGACTCCACCCTCTCCACAATGGCCAAGACCAGAGAGCTGTATAAGGACATCAGGGATAACAATGTAGACCTGCACAAGGCTGGAATGGGCTACAGGACAATAGGCAAGCAGCTTGGAGAGAAGGCAACAACTGTTGGTGCAATTATTAGAAAATGGAAGAAGTTCAAGATGACAGTCAATCTCCCTCGGTCTGGGGCTCCATGCAAGATCTCACCTCGTGGGGCATCAATAATCATGAGGAAGGTGAAGGATCAGCCCAGAACTACACGGCAGGACCTGGTCAATGACCTGAAGAGAGCTGGGACCACAGTCTCAAAGAAAACCATTACTAACACACTACGTCGTCATGGATTAAAATCCAGCAGTGCACGCAAGGTCCCCCTGTTCAAGCCAGCGCATGTCCAGGCCTGTCTGAAGTTTGCCAATGACCATCTGGATGATCCCGAGGACTAATGGGAGAAGGTCATGTGGTCGGATGAGACAAAAATTGAGCATTTTGGTCTAAACTCTACTCGCTGTGTTTGGAGGAAGAAGGATGAGTACAACCCCAAGAACACCATCCCAACCGTGAAGCATGGAGGTGGAAACATCATTCTTTGGGGATGCTTTTCTGCAAAGGGGACAGGATGACTGCACCGTATTGAGGGGAGGATGGATGGGGCCATGTATCGCGAGGTCTCTGACAGGGGTGTCTATCCACTGTATAGCCTGTAGGCAACGTAGGCAACGTATTTCAAACGTTTTCAGAGTAATTTTGTTAGGCCATTTTCTTCTGCATGCTAGAGGCTGTTTCTACTTTTGCTACAGACAAATAAGTAAACATGTACCTGTTGTTAATACATGTATCATTTACAGGTATGTCTGTGCATATCTAAATTTAGATTTCATCTTTACTAATATGCCCATTAAAATAAGAAATCTTGCAACCCACCATCACAAAACAGTTCTGCTTCCTCTGATTATTCATGATGGTTTGGCTGGTTTTGGCTGGGTTTGTGTACAAGTCCCTATGGCACAGTTTTGTGTAGAAATAACTTTGTTGCTGCGTTTTGTTCCAACCACCATCTTAAAGGTTTTGCATATTACATTAGTTTGTGACATTACTCTGGAACACGATATATTCCCAAACATCAGAAGATTAATAATTTTTCAGCACCAAATCATCCCTAGTCTCCATCACGTTGTCCTTTGGGTACATTTTCATCATCCATCCTCTTCTCCCTAACAGCACACCCTATTTCACATTATTATTTTGCAGTATACTCTATGCCACATCTTCAACGGTTCTGGTTAAGTTTTGCTGTTCAGTGTGCCTGCCCAGGTAATATATTGTCTCACCCACCTGCATATGTTATTATGTTATGGGGTTGTAGCTTATTACTTTGTTTAGTTATAGGGCCATCAGCGATTCTTTAAGAATGCTCACTTTATATAAATTGGGACGAGGGAGAAGCGTGGTCAGAACAATTTACTGTATAGATGTGGATTTTAATTCACTAAATGTTTGCTCTGGAGAACTGGTTAACCCTGATAAATGTGAAGAATTGTTAGCTGGGGGTTGGGGTGAGCAGGGGTGCCACCAGGGTTTTTGGGCCCCATGGAAATACATCACATTGGGCCCCCCCCACACAGGGGTGCCAAGTGATTAGCGCGATACATACAGTGGAATTCACTATTTGATGTATCAAGTCTGATACCCGCTCTATGAAACAGTCCATCATCCAATACAGACTATAGGCCGTTTTGTTCATATAATGATCAGTATGTGAATTGGTTTTTGAATTCTTATCACTAAAAAGGATTTAACTATTGTAAGGATTGTGTAAGGCAGTGGTTCTTAACCTGGTTTCGATCGAAACCCAGGGGTTCGTTGAGTCAGTCTCGGGTTCGGCGGAGGTCAAGACACACATGCGACTCATATGAAATATTCATTATTATGTTTTAGTTTTTGTGCGAAAATCATGCTTTGATGGTTTTGTTCTTTAAACACAGTGAATCTACTCCCTGACACTGTGGCTTTTTTGCAGTTTTTCTAAAGGAAAGACTATCACTTAAGTGTTATAATGGTCTGTTTGTATTCCTTAATTAATTAATTGCTTTTTCTTGCCATTATGATAAAAATATACTACTTTCTGCAGTACAGTAATGTTCAAATAATGGACACTTACCGTTGTCCAATTTCAGGTTACTCATTGGACTTGAACTGCTTGCATTTCAATGAAAACTGTAAAAATGGGGCTGCTCTAAAACTTTTTCCTGGTAGTTTATATCAAAGTTTTTTCCCATGATTTCATAGCAGTTTTCAATAATATATTTTTTTAAATAAAAACACTGCTAGCTAGTGAGGTTTTGTGAATCTAAAAAAAATCTAGTACCACTCTGTTCTGAAAAGTACACCTTTGAGAGTCAGAAAACATTTGGACAAGGAAGTAGGCTCCTGTCAAAGCCAAAGCAAATTATTAACCTGGCTATCCTACAATGTGTTTGCACTTAAGAGCGTAATGCTCATTGCTGAAGGAAAACCATACCTGCCCATCACTACTTTGATCAGAAAGTGACGTTATTTTTTATTTTTTTTATAAATCCCCAGATACCAGCTTAAAACAGTGAAGAGCAAAACATTACTCAACAATGTCACTGATTGAAAATGTCCCAAGCAAAATTTCTGAATAACTGCTTTCAAAACCTTGCTGTTTGCCCCCCATCACCCTACTCCAATGGAAAGTCTATGAGACCTTCACCGCGACCTGAAGGTGGTTACAAATGCACTATGCAACTTAAGGCCACTTTTCACCAATGAGTTGTACATCGGTTCTACAATCCTACTAGGATCTTACATTGTCATTACTAGCTATGAGTATACTGACCAGTCTGAAGCAGTGAACAATGAACACATACTTTTCTTTTCAAAGTTAATTGGCCCATTCCATAACTATGGAACACAGAATAAACAAAGTAAACAACTAAATCATTCAAAACGTCATCTGGGCTATCTATTGTGCCAGATGCATTGCCATATTTCAGAGACTCGTTGATGACTATCTAGCGAACATGAAACCAAAATCTTGCTAGCTAGCATTAGCTGGAACAATAATATGTGCGCTTCAACCAGTTTGCAAAAGGCTAATTCTAGCTAAAAAGCAATTTCAATGCTTCTTCTGAGAAATATTTGGTTTAGTCAAAGGTTTAGTCTAACAACCCATAAGGCATGTTCATTTTTCCTAACATTTAGCTGAGAACACCAGGTTCTAACACTTTTCCAGCAAGAAATTATGGAAAGGTGTCTGCTCAGACACAGTTTAGCTCATTAGCTTACTTTCCCGACCAGAGTTTGGAGAAACCTTCCTAAAAGGTATCTTCGCTCATACAAATAGAATAAACAAGAACATTAAATTATTTTCTATGTTGTATAATTGTTTCTCTGTCCTCATCAGTGTAGTAACTTAAACATATTCCTTGAATATCTAGCCAACTAGCTAAATGAGGTGATGTAACCTACTTGTCAAGTAGAAAGGTAGCCATCTCTGCATCACTGTTCACACTAACTTCAACTTCCGCCATCAAATGCTAAATATTCCTTTGTTTGTCTTAAGCTTGCGTGGCTTCTGTATATCTTCATGTTGCCTACCTTTCACCTTCGTTCAAGGTAGGCAACATGAACCCAAACACAGCTTGTCATTGGCCTACACCTCACACACCTTCAAGGAAGTACACGTCTACGAACGTCCTGGACTTCTACATTTTACTTTTAACCATGGCACTGAGAATAGTGTCAGTCCTGCCACTCTGCCCAATACTTTTTTTTATATATGTTAACCCACTCCTACCATCAGTTATTATCTGATATTTTAAATGGTGCATAGAGCACCTTTAATTAGCAGTAGCTAGGTAGCTGTCTAGAAAGCTAAATCAGCCATCTAGCGATTTGTTGTATTGATCCGAAATCTGTAAACTTCAACCTTTCAGCTAATAATCGTAAACTAGGTTTTTTTCTGCCCAATAATTAAAATATTTACAATCATAATATAGCAACACAATTCGGTCCTGAAAATAGTAACATATCTAATTCACATTGTTGCCTCTATAGATGAGGCGCTATAGATGATGAGAGGCCTTGCCTACTCTGGGAGAACTTCTGAATATATATTAGTTTGTACCATGCAGACAATTTAATTGTTTAATTGGTATTCATTTTCATTGGGGACCCTATTATTTTTCTTACAGAATTCTTATGCATCCATTAATTTTAGAAGATAAATTACCTCCACCGAATATAACAACTTTCAAATCAGTCCAATTAGATGTCTACCTTGAATAACCACATTTATATTCATCATATACTTTGGTATAGTTTTGGCAACCTTGCTGCATTTCCATACGGAAGTCGCAAACATAACTTATACCAATAGTGAGAGGTTTCTTCATTGGTAAATTTACCTATCAACATAACGCAGCTACCTTTGGTAGGTCACCAGACCTGTTTTTTTTTCATACCCTTCACACTCAGCCCTGAGAAAGGCTGTCTGATAAAATTGTGTCGTCTACGTTGTTTCTCGTTAAAGTTATGAAAAAATCCTTGCTTGGGGTGTATGTACTTACAATTGTATTTCTTAAGAAAAGTAATTATTGCTCTTTCATTTGTATGGATTACCTGACTGGAAAACAGTTCTGTAATTGTTCTGTAATTTTACTTACTGAATAAGTATAAGGATCATTTCTGACAAATGTGGCATGCTTTTTACTGTAGATTTATATGAAATGTATTTTTCTCTGTCTTTCAGTTGCTGTGACTGCTTGACTCATACATGTCGGAGGAAGAAGGAGCTCAAGGCCCGGACAGTGTGGCTTGGCCACCCGGAGAAGTGTGATGAGAAATACCCCAAGAATGGCTTCAACAACCAGAAGTACAACTTCTTCACCTTTGTGCCTGGGGTCAGTTTACAGACAGGGTTGTTTGTTAGCTAACCTATATTTATGCCTTTTGGCATATTTATGAGAGGTGTCATCTGGTAATTGACTCCAGTTCAGTATGCATACAATTGTGATACACTGTGTGGCCAGTTGATTACAATCTCAACACCATTCATGAATGTCAATTGCAGCCGTTGCTTGTATGAATTATAAAATGGGGTAAACAAGTGACTAAACACTAGAACCGACAGGCCTTTTTACCCGCAATAACCGCCAGAGCCGAACGCCATTTGGCGTCATTAGCATACGCAATGTGACATGTATAAGTTATCGCAAAACAGAGAGAAGCAATTAGAAAACGAAATGAAGGCTGTGAACAGCGTATCTTTGCAGGTTTCTCCCTCGGGTTGTAGTGGGGCTATCAAGTTGATTACAATGCCAATGCGTAACTCTAGTCTCCTAGATTTTTGGCTTATACGATTTTTGTATATGTGACATGAATAAGTTATCGACAATCCGAGAGGTGTAAGCATTTGGCGGTTCTAGTTTTAAGTGAATCTGTATGTGGTGTGATTGTCAGTGGAAGATGCAGTGGTTCTAGTATTTTTAACTGCCACCATCCAGAACTAATCATACACAACCGTGTGTTGGGTTCAGAGTGTACGCTACACTTTTTATTCTGACAGCCATTATGTCAGTTGAAAATCCAGGATACCGGCCATGTAGAACAGATACCGTACATACAGGGGATAGAAAAACTCTAAAGACCCCGGTTAAAATGCCAGGTGTTTGTTATGTAAAAAAATGTGACTAAGATAAATCATGTCAGAACTTTTTCCAACTTCAATGTGACCTACAATGTGAACAATTCAAATGAAAAACAAACTGAAATCTTTGAAGGGGACAAATGTATAACTCGCAATAACCTGGTTGCATAAGTGCACACCTTAAACTAATACTTTTTTGAAGCACTTTTTGATTGTATTACAGCACTCAGGGTAGGAGTCTTTTAGCATGGCACATATTGACTTGGCAATATTTGCCCACTCTTCTTCGTAAAAGCGCTCCAAATTTGTCAGATTGCGAGGACATCTCCTGTGCACAGCCCTCTACGGATCACCATACAGATGTTCATTTGGATTCGGGGCTGGGCTTTGGCTGGGCCTTTCCAAAACATTAATGTTCTTCTGGTGAAGCCTTGCTTTTGTGGATTTTGATGTGCTTTTGGTCGTTGTCATGCTCTTCTGCTTTCTAACGGATGCCTGAAGGTTTTGTGCCAAAATTGGCTGGTATTTGAAACTATTAAAAAATCCCTCCCCCCTAATTAAGGCCCCAGATCTGGCTGACAAAAAACAGCCCCAAAGCATGATGCTGCCACCACCATACTTGACTCTGGGTATGGTGTTCTTTGGGAGACTTGATGTTCGTTTTTGCAAACTTCAGCTGGGCTTGGATGTTGTTCTTTGTAAGAACAGGCTTGCCACCTTACCTCATAGCCCATTCATATGAAAAATATGGGAGATTGTTGTCACATGTAGCACAGAGCCAGTATTTGCCAGAAATTCCGGCAACTCCTTCAATGTTGATGTGGGCCTCTTGGAAACCTCCCTGACCTGTTTTCTTCCTGTCTTTTCATCAATTTGGGAGGGATGTCCGGTTCTTGGTAATGTCTCTGTTGTGCCATATGTTCTCCACTTGATAATGGCTGTCTTCACTGTGTTCCATGGTATATCTAATGCATTATTTTGTACCCTTCTCCTGACTGATATCTTTCAACAATGAGATCCCTCTGATGCTTTAGCAGCTCTTTGCCAACCATGGCTTTTGCTCTGAGATGCAACAAAAAAAATGCAGGAAAATCCTACTAGAACAGCTGAACGTTATTTGTGATTAATCAGAGTCACTTTAAATGATGGCAGGTGTGTAAGGACTTCTTTTTAACATGAATTTGAATGTGATTGGTTAATTCTGAAAACAGCCACATCATCAGTTATAAGAGGGTGTGCACACTTATGCAACCAGGTTATTATTGTAAGGTTTTAATTTTAAATTTTTCCCCCTTTCAGTTTGTTTTTCAATTGAATTGTTTGCATTATAGGTCACGTTAAAAGTGGAAACAGTTCTGACATGATTTATCTTTGTCTTATTCTTTTACCTCACAAAAACCTGGCATTTTAACAGTGGTGTATAGACTTTTTATGTCCACTGTACTTGTCACAATGTCACACCCAGGATCTGAAATAAACACCTGCAAAGGGCCAAATGCAGGTAGATTTTCTCAGGAGGCTATCCGCCACACTGGCGGGTAAATGTTTTTACCCAGTGTTTCTCTCCTATTTTAATCACAGCGGCAATACAATTCTAATTAATTATTTAAAAATCATACAATGTGATTTTCTCAATTTATGTTTTAGATTCTATTTCTCACAGTTGAAGTGTAACTATGATAAAAATTACAGACCTCTACATTTTTTGTAAGTAGGAAAACCTGCAAAATCAGCAGTGTATCAAATACTTTTTCTCCCCACTGTACATTAGTAGCCTCAGTCTGAGCGACAACCCAACATAAGAAGCAAGCTAGCTAGGTAATTTTCACAACTTGATAGCTACAATGGATTAGCGTCATGGAAGCAACAAGACCTCTGATTTACATATTTTGCCTTTAAAGTAAATGTCTGCAATGTGTACTGTTTACTTTTTCCAAATTCTGTGGGTAAAATATTAAACAAATCACTAATCAAGTATATCTAGAGAAATCAATGTAGAAAACCTTTCTACTATATACAAAAAATATTTTTGATATGGTTGTTAATTAGTTTTTGCTCATTAGCTTTGGAGAGGGATTGTATTATAGATCTCGGAGACAATTCAGGAACAGTTTTAGAGAATCGTTCATTGAGGGGGAGTACTTAGGTTATTATTAGGGTATGATGTTAAGAAAGTATTGTCAAATAATAAAACAAATTATTATTATTGTCAAAAAATAAAAAAGTTGACAATGAAGGAAGACTGGTTTAAAGGGATGACATTTTTGCAATGTATGAAAAACATGTTTGTAGCATCACATAGAAAAATTTGGTTTTGTGAGAAATTGAGGTTTGGAGATAAAGGAGTTTCAAGAGTCTGGCTGAAGTAAGATGCTGAGGCTCTGGTGACAAATTGTTCTGTGTCTTACCAGTACGCCAAAGATAAAAGCAGAAATAACTAATTTGTCATCGGAAATAAAAAGTCTGTGTTCAACATAATAAAACATTTACTTAAATGTATTTGTATGTGACACAAAAGGGCAATTTGCTTGGCTGGTGGATTTTCTTTATCTACCAGTCCCTTTTGGCAGGTGAGCCAAAAAGTAAATATCGGACACAAGTCACATCCATCACTGAAAATGTCACTTTCATAATGGTAAATCTTCCTCTCTAAAGTAAATAATGTAGATAATTTCTTCGTTGTTGTTTTTTCTCGGCAGCCAATCCTTTCTGTCATGCTATTTATATTTTATGCTAAGAATTTAAGATTCATGGGCTTTTGTCAGTGTTTCCGTTCTCACAAAATTGCCTGTCCATTTCCATCAAATCCATAATGCATGTTGTGTTTTATAATTACAACAGTGTACATTAAAATATTATTTTAACTTTTAAGTAATTTCTTTGAGGCAATTTCTTTCAGATTTTGTGTGAAATGTCACATTCATAATGCTGGAATTGCCCTCTTTCTGTTTTCCTCAGGTGCTTTATCAGCAGTTTAAATTCTTCCTGAACCTGTACTTTCTAGTGGTGGCCTGCTCCCAGTTTGTGCCAGCCCTGAAAATAGGCTACTTGTACACCTACTGGGCACCTCTGGTAAATGTCTGTTTTGGGATTAATGCATCGTAAAGGCTCACCTTTGTTTTATCAATAGTATGATTTGTATTACATCCTCTCAGTGCTTATGATGTGTGATAACTGTCAACTGTGTGTTTTGCTTTTTTTACTGCCACCCAGGGCTTTGTGTTGGCTGTTACTATGGTGCGGGAGGCTGTGGATGAGGTCCGAAGGTACCGGAGGGACAAGGAGATGAACTCCCAACTTTACAGCAAGCTCACAGTGCGAGGTTCATTGCAAAACATGTTTCCTTTTTTCTGTACTGATAAAGAAAATGCTGGTACTCTTGTGGAAATGTCTGTCTTCTCTACTCACTTTTGATTGGTCACATGATGCTCAGATGATGATTCGCATCTGTGCACAATTCCTGGAACCTGAAAACACCCCAATTCTTCCATGGCCAGCATACTCACCAGATATGTCACCCATTCAGCATGTTTGGGATGCTCTGGATCGGCATATATGACAGCGTGTTCCAAGTCCTGCCAATATCCAGCAACTTTGCACAGCCATTGAAGAGGAATGGACCAACATTCCACAGGCCAAAATAAACAACCTTATCAACTCAATGCGAAGGAGATGTGTTGCACTGCATGAGGCAAATGGTGGTCACACCAGATACTGACTGGTTTTCAGACCCCCCGGTCCCCTTAATATGTTGAAACTGCATATTTTCGAGTGGCCTTATATTCTGGCCAGCCTAAGACACACCTGTGCAATACTTATGCTGTTTGATCAGCATCTTGATATGCCACACCTGTGAGGTGGATGTATAATCATGGCAAAGAAGTACTCAGTAACACAGATTTAGACAGATTTGTGAACAATATTTGAGAGAAATAAGCCTTTTGTGTACATAAAGTCTTAGATCTTTGAGTTAAGGTCATGATAAATGGGGGCAAAAACAAAAGTGTTGCGTTCATAATTTTGTTAAGTCTATATAATTGAGAGTGACCTGGTGTTTGTCAATACCTCAGACCCTGAATCAAAACGGAATGGTTTTACATTTGCATGGGGCAATCAATCAGTCTCTAGGGATGCACCGACACCGGGCTCATGTACTTGTACTCATAGAAATATGCCAACACGATGCGCCGATACATGGAAAAAAAAAACTGAAACTCGATCTATGGTTGTGGCGCCTCTGAACGCAGAAGTATCTAATATAGAACTCAGATCATTAGAGTGGAACGACGGAGATGTCAGCAATGACACAAGTACAGGGCAATCTCTGCTCTGCTAAATTTTCTAAAGGAGGAAATGAAAAACACTCATAACAAGCAATTTGGTCAAACATTATTAGACACAACACAGAATTCAATAAGAATGCTAATGCTAGCAGCGCAGAACCACAACAAAAGCTAACTCCGGAGAAGCAAAATAAAATGTCCAGACAACCCGCGGGCAGAAAAAAATGAGAGTAGAGCATGAAAACATTCAATGAGTCACGCACCGTTTACTACTGCACGAGAATCAGAGCAGAGAAACAACGTCCTGCACCTTCAAAGTATCAAACTAGCTAGGTAGGTAAGAGAAAAGTAACTGGCTGTCCGAGTAGGCGCACGTTTGTGTTGAACTGTCAGTGTCTGTCACGTTCATATAAACGTAGCCGTCCTCTGAGCGACAATGTAAGAAGCTAGTTAGATGACTCACAGCTCGATAGCTTCAATGGATTAGTGGATTAGCGTCATGCTGGCAACCTTAGAGATTTGGCAGCAGCAATGAGACCTCCGGTTTTTGTGTTTTGCCTCCGAGATAGAAGCCTGCGATGGTTTGTGTATATGGTTTATTTTCAAAGTGTGGTAAAATATAAATTAAACAAATTGCTATTTAAATAATACATTATATAAGGTAGAGCACATCTAGAAATGGTTAGAGTTTAAGTAAGTTAACGTAGAGAACCTTTCTAATATAAAGACAATATTTTATGTTATAGTTTATTTGCTTTTGCTCATTAGGTTTGGAGAGGGATTGTGCTATACATTTGGGAGGCGATTCATGAACAGTTTTAAAGAATGATTGAGGGAGAGAAATTATGATGACGTAATTGATGACGTTTTTGCAATCCATAAAAACATGTTTGTAGCATTACAGAAAAAAACATTTTGTGAGAATTGGAGGTTTGAAGTTTCATGAGGCTACTATAATATGATGCTGAGGCTGTGGTAAGTTTTGTGTGCAACTATTATGCTAATGTTAAACGCAGAAACAACTAATTTGTCATTGGAAATAAAACGTTTATATTAATATAATACCTTATTATCTCCATGAAATACACTGATTAATGTATACATGACATGAAAACAAAATTTATATTATTTTGGACAGTAAAAAATTATCATCTACCAGTCCCCTTGGCACGTGAGCCAAAAGGTGCATTTCAGACATTGTATGCCAGTATTGCAACCGATTGGGACACTAACTTGTCATAAAATTGCATCTCAACATTAGATAATTTTGTTACGTATTTACGTCATGCCAAGTTTGTTTATTTAGCTAGACACCGCCAAGCATTGTGTTACTTCTGAAGTTTACTTCCACCACAATTAGCATCAATGAACTGTATAGCTTTTGCCACTGGCCGTTTTAATAGCTTATTAGGATGAAATAGGCCTACTAGTTTTGACTATAGAATTGAGTAATTGCTAGTGAGACTGAAGACAAACTTTACACTGTTGAAGCTATTTCGTTTCAAGACACAACGTTTTTTTCATTCATGAATGACATTAATGCAATAACAATCAATATATCTGACAATTTCTGACTTTTTCATCAGGTGAAAAGACCAGACAAATTGTGGAAACACAAGACCCCGGTCCACAACATGTTTATAGAGAACAACAACTTATAATTTTTTTCTGATAAAATGTTACCTGGTGCAGCTTTGAGTACTTGGTATCGGTACTTGGTATCGGCAAGTGCCCAAATATATACTACTTATACACGATATGAAAAAAGTGGTATCGGTGCATCCTTAAATCTCTTGGAAATTTTGTGAAAGATAGATGAATGGGATGGGAATAACAGGACAGTGGTTTTGAGAGTAAGCACTGTTTTCAAGGATATAAATATTACTGCATACATTTTATTTCACTGTTTAAACAAACAATATGTGTCTTAAAGCAATAGTCAATGTACTGTTTAAGTGTCTGTATTGTAAACATTAAAAGATAAACATTAGAAATTGCACTCATTTTCTATCCATTTTGAGAAATCTCATGTTGGAACTGTTCTTTTTCCTTCAGGCAAAGTTAAAGTGAAGAGTTCTGACATACAAGTGGGGGACCTCATCATCGTTGAAAAGGTATGTCTCCTTTAGATCTTTTCCATGGGTTATTTCTGTGAGCTATGTTGCAATTGTGTATATTCACTCAGTCTTGGTGTATCACATAGCCCTGTGTTATTCATATGACTGGATAACTGTAACTGCCTGGTCAGGGAAGTAACATTGTTCAGTTATTCAGGAATATCCCAGGACTACAGGTACCGCTCTCATTAATAGTTTGACACTCGTCCTGTGCTCAGTTAATGGCCTTGGTGGACTGTCTAATTCTTACATAATCTCATCTGTTATAATGTAATTATACTGTGCATTTGTTTTGTTGCAGAATCAAAGGATCCCTGCAGATATGATATTTCTGAGGACATCTGAGAAAGCTGGTGAGTGGGCTGACATGGAAAAACTCAGATATTCCCAAAGCACAATAACCCATCTGCGTTATGTCCTTACCTAACTATGTAACCTGAGTTCTATAATAAAGTGTAACATTATTTTACCACTACAAAGTTTCCAATTAAGTATTTTTTTCTATCAAATTAAAATAACATTGATTTTGTTAATGGGCCATTTCCAAAACTGCAGATTGAAGTAAATAGAAAAGTATTTTTGTGAATCTATTTTAAATTAATAACCACATGGAATACATTTACAATTATCTGAGTCACATTAACTTTGCCATTAGGTGTGATGGGCCATGTATGTAAATACAGGGAATATCAAATCTCCACTAGTTTATTGTAAAATGCAACATTTTGTTCAAGACATGATTTCCACTTTTAGTCAACAGTATTTAAATGAACAAAATATAGACTTTTTCTTTAAAATAATCAATAAAAAAAGTCAACCTTGGTTCTTTACTCGGCACATTCTACAACGCACTTTTTTTATATTCGAAAATATATTTATTTTACTTTTATGCCTTGTTCATGTGGAAACTGTATTTTTTTAACGACCTTCAGAACGTATAGATATTGTATTTTAATTGTGTTTAATTGGGAAAATTCTTCTGTTATTCGTATGGTGATTAATTTTATTTGATATATCGTTTCAATTTTCAAATGCAAAACTCAAACACAGAATTAAGTCACCCTGTCCTGCTACTTTACTGTTTTCTCACAGTAAAGTCATACGATTTGGCCTTAGTGAATTTGCCTTACACACCTAATACAAATGATACTCAAAGTAGTATTAACCAATATCGCACATATTTGGCGGTTATAGGCAACAGAGCAGTCACCTCATTTAAATAAAACATGAGGCAGTGCTCAACACCAGCCACCAATGATTTTACTGTATTGCAAAACAAAGCAAGTTCTGACTCCTGTGTCCTCTACCATCAGCTGATTGGCTAGGGTGTGTATACGATATCCCTGGACTTCTTAAGTGATTGATGATGTAAATGCCAATTAATCAATGGTCCCATCCGATCTCTGACACTTCCCTGAGAGATACCAGGAGACATGAAGGTTTAGGACAACACTTCCATCAATCTCCTGTGTGCCAATATACCCTCATAGGGAGCACTGATCTCTTTATGTCCTCATACCACCTCTGGGGTGTTATGTGAGCGCAGTCCATACCACCAAGGGGGATGGAGACATTAATCATCCTCAGCGATGTTTTCCATCATACTTAACCCCCCTAGAGCACAATGAACGTCTCCCCTTTAGCCCCTTCTTGTCATAGCTGCCCTCGTCTGTCAGATTAATATGGAATATTACTTTGAGTCAATACAGTTTATGAACGCTAAGCATTTATTGGGCTCCTGTGGATGACTCAGTAGTTTTCTGATGGCTCTATATTGTGTAGTGCGCACATGATATATTGGTGATATAAAGGCAGCCATTCTGTATTGGTCATGAACTGTGTTAAAGCTTAATACTGTTACAATAAGAACTGATGAAGTGTATGCTTTTTGTTTCACTACTACACTACTTTTCTGAAGTACTGTCCTAAACCTGATAGTTTATCCTATGAAAAATATTTTGGACGGATTTAAATACGACTAATTCTTATTTTCTAGGTTCATGTTTCATAAGGACAGACCAGTTAGATGGAGAGACAGACTGGAAGTTGAAAGTTGCAGTTGTTTGCACACAAAGACTTCCTGCTCTGGGGGTATGTGCAATAAACCTGTTTTCAGGTGACATTTGTACCTTAGAAAATGTCATTATAATATAGAAACTGTTTAGTGTTATAATACATATCTCTGCTGTGTTAAAACATCTCCATTGAGAGCCGCACACCCTCGTATTCCAGTTGATAATTCCTCTAAGATTTGGTGGTACTAAACATTATAGATTTACGTTTGTTTTTCTGTCCCTACTTCAAGTTTCAGAAAGTTGTCTGGATGATTGCATCACCAGATAAGGTTTAGTTGCTTGTGAAAACATGACAATCATGGTAATACTTTTTTTATACCCTTTGTAATATTATTAAACTCATCCTCCTTGCTTTCTGTAAGCAAATTATTTAAAGTAGGCTGTGAGGTCATTGTAACATCAAGAGATTTGTAGCACACTTGTCAAGCGGATCTGTATAGTTGTTAATCAATGCATATTTTGTTAATTTGATGAGGTCTATTGAGCCGGTTGGAACTCTTTTTATATGTCCCATGTGTTATGAATGAATGACTTTGAACAGGAAGAACATGTCACCCTTGACCGGATAGGGAGTTGTTTTCTTTTCTGTCTTACTAAGAATGAATGGAATTGATGTTGCACAAGGGCTAATACAATCTCTTTCAGTATTGTTGTTGTTTAAACCAGATCACTAATGTAGGATACAAATATGGACTTTCGGTACACTTCTCTCATACATTTTCCTTCCCTACATAAACAAATGTATTTGATGATATACCCTTAATCAAGGGTATTTCTTCTTTTGTACTATTTTCCGCATTATATAATAATAGTAAAGATATAACTATGAAAATTAATACATATAGAATCATGTAGTATCCCAAAAAAAATTATTACTGGGTCAAACGATACTCCTTTTACACTTCCATGTAGGCTTCCAATCAAATAGACCGATGGGGATGTGGAGGTCCTTAGTATACAGTGAGGGGAAAAAAGTATTTGATCCCCTGCTGATTTTGTATCTTTGACCACTGACTAAGAAATTATCAGTCAATAATTTTAATGGTAGGTTTATTTGGACAGTGAGAAACCGAATAACAACCAAAAAATCCAGAAAAACACATGTAAAAAAATAATAAATTGATTTGCATTTTAATGAGGGAAATAAGTATTTGGTCCCCTCTCAATCAGAAAGATTTCTTTCTCCCAGGTGTTTTATACAGGTATCAAACTGAGATTAGGAGCACACACTTAACACTAGATCTGCAAAATGCCTACGCCAATTGGTGTTTGAATTTGTAATTAAAATAAAAGTGCCATTTTGAAAGCTACACCCTTCTCCTTCCATGACTTTTCCCAGATAGGCGTATATTACATTGTTCTGTTGTCAGAATTCTAAACTGAGAAAGAAAAAACTATTTAGAGGCTATTTACCTGTTTTGTTTATTAGGCTATTATTGAAACCTAATGCAAATGATATGGGCTACATATCACATGGGTTACTGTTTTTCAATAGAAGATTCAGCTTATTCTGTAAGGTACTTCATTAAATGTAAATCAAAAATGTAAATCTACATTATGTTAGGAAATTATCAACTAAATCGTACACACATCGTATCGTCTCTCTTTGAATTTGCTCTGCTTATTTTACTGAAGATTTATATTCTACAAATGTATTAGTGTCATGTCCTGGCTATGCCCCTAGCCATCTTTGCGCTGGCTGGGGTCATAGTCAGGACATGGCCAAAAGAGATGGCTCTAGCCACCTCTATGTGCTTTGGTTTCCCCAATTGGAGGCAGGTGTTCGTTATTGCCTCCAATTGGGGAACCTATTTATGTTGAATGTTTTACCACAGTGGTGTGGTTTATTTTGGTTG
>JACXGJ010005278.1:0-13572 GCA_016801105.1 Esox niger
AAAGAGAGAGCGAGTGAGAAAGGGCTAGTGAGGGAGAAAGAGAGAGCGAGTGAGAAAGGGCTAGTGAGGGAGAAAGAGAGAGCGATAGAGAGGGGTCCTGGCCCTGCTCTGTATATAATTAAAAGGGGGTGTCTGTCGGTGTGGCTGGGTCTTTGTGTGGGCCCATATGTTTGGGTGCTGATACTGGGAGGATTATTCTGTTTGAAAGGCTGATAACAGCCTGTTTAGAACCTTGGCACAGACCAAGTCCTAATCTGGCAGGAGCACATCTACACCCCTCCACCCCCAACGACCATCACACACACACACACACACACACAATTCACACAGATATGCACATATAATGGTGACTCGAGGCTTGACCCAAATACACACACCTACTAAGCTCTCTAGAACCTGTCAGGGTGGATGGAGGTTCTGTACATGTATGACATACTGTTTGTACACTACACAGCCAATGTATGTGGACACCTGCTTGTCAAACATCTCACTGGAAAGTAATGGGCGTTTATGTGGAATTAGTCCCCCGTGTGCTGCTATAACAGCCTCCACTGTTTTGGCTAGTATTTCTACTAGATGTTGCAACAGGGCTGCAGGGATTTGCTTCCATTCAGCCACAAGATCATTAGCGAGTTCAGTCACTGATGTTGGGCTATTTGGCCTGGCTTGACACATGGGTATGGGGTCAGGTCTCTGTGCAGGCAAGTCAAGTTCTTCTACCACAAACATGAATGCCCATTTCTGTATGGACCTCAATTTGTTCAAGGGGGGTATTGTCACGCTGAAACAGGGAGGATTCTTCTTCAAATTCTTGCCACAGTTTTGGAAGCATGGAATTGTCCAGAATGTCACTGTATGTAGTATTACAATTTCCTTTCACGGGCCTAGCCCGAAACAACCCCAAACCACTATTCCTCAATGTCCAAAAAGGATTCTTGGCACTATGCAATCGGGCAGGTAAGGTTCTCCTGGCATCCACCAAACCCAGATTCATCTGTCAAACTGCGTGATTCATCACTCAAGAAAACACGTAGTTCAGGGTTGGCAAGCTTAACACCAGTCCGTCCGAGGCTTGGAGTTGCACATGCTGAACTTAGCCTTGTGTGTAGCTGGGCAGCCATGGAAACCCACTCCAAACAGCTCTTGTGATTCCATTGTTGCAATCCAGGACAGACAAATGTTACGCTCCATGTGCATCAGCAGTCTGTGATACATTGTGTAAGCTTGTGTGGCCTGCCACTTCACGAATGAGCTGTTGTTGCTCCTCGATGTATTCACTTCTCAATTACAGCGCTTACAGTTGACTGGGGCAGCTTTAGCAGCTTTAGCTTTAGACATTTGACAAACTGACTTTTTGTTGATCGTCACTGAGCTCTTCAGTATGGGCTATTCTTCTGCTAATGTTTGTCTATGGAGATTGCATGGCTGTGTGCTCAATTATAATCACCTGTCAGCAATGGGTTTGACTGGAATACACTAAACCACTAATCAGAAGTGGTGTCCACATTCTTTTGGCCATGTATTGTATGTAGTATATATAGTGTATGCCAAAGTGTGTGCCAATTTACTGAATGAAGGGTCTTAATACTTATGTAAATGTTATCTGTACTTTTTTTGGTTTTCAATACATTTCTAAAAACGTGTTTTTGGTTTGTCATTATGGGGTATTGTCTGTAGATTGACTCAAACACATATCAATTATATACAATCTAGTTTATATAATGTACAAAATGTGGCATAGGCGAAGAGGTATGAATGCTTTCTAAAGGCATTAACTGTATATACTGTATATACATACATATATATATATATGTGTATATATATATATATGTGTGTGTATATACGTATATATATATATATATATATATATATATATATATATATATATGTATATATGTGTGTGTGTGTGTGTGTGTGTGTGTGTGTGTGTGTGTGTGTATGTAGTCGTGTCTTGTACCTTTCATTTCTGAATTTAACTTGGTAATCATTGTGGTCTTACAGTTGGGTTTCCTTTCTCCGGTCAGTTTTTCAGTTCACAGTTGCAATGCTCATTATTTCTACGGAACGTTCTGGTATTGACTGTAAACCAACATTGACCACTTTTATGTAACCATTAGTGTTCAAAACAATTTATTTTATATTATTTCTCTTTTTCTTATTTCTCTGACTGACATGTTTTGTTAATATTCCACATTGTTTAGTAATTGTTTTATTTTGATTGAATGAGTTTCATTTTTATGTTCTGCTGCTGCCAAGGTATTGCGTGTTTAAAAATTATTTCTGTTGTGTTTTCAGAAACTTAATTTGAGACTGTTTTATAACTTAAAATGGATTGTTTTGTATGCAAATTTGAACATAATTTATGTTGTTCATTAACCTAATTGAACAAGAGTAAAGCATGAATAATAGACAATTCAACAACAACACTATTCGGTAGAATTGAATTTTACACGTTAATACTCTGAAGACACCTGAGTGCTGGATTCATTACGGACTGGCCAGCCACCGGTATAGAACCTTCAAACACATCTCAGGACCTCCAAGCCAGTTCCACTAAATTTTTGCCTGACCACATAAGCAGAGCCAGCCAAGAAGAGTGATTGTCTCTTACTGAGTGACTGATTGACTGAGTGACTGACTAGCCCTTATTAAATAGCGTAGTGGTTAGTGGCGCGGAATTCCACGCAAGGGACCGGTGTTCGAGCTTTACTGTAGTCAAAGCAAATCATACATTAGGATTGGTTCAGGATAGACAAAAACTTTGCTGGCCCCTACCTTCTGAAAAAACATAATAGTCAGCTTAAAAAAGAATTGTTTACAGTTATATTGTGACAATTTCTGATGGGTTCTTGAAATACGCATCCGTGCATGCTTTTTGGGGCAATAAAATAGTAGTGGTTTCCACGATTCTATTGTATTTTCACTTGACAAGAAAGTCAGTTATCATCATCTATTTTGATAGTTATTGTATTAGTGTCATTCATGAATAAAAGAAAGACGAGCGTGGTTGTGCCATGAAATGAAATAGCTTGGCAGAGTGAGGTCCATCTTCAGTCTCTAGCAATTGCAAAATTTTTATGACTATTCCAAGTAGTAAGTTAGTACATATTATTAAGCATATTACTGGCTAATAGGCTGTTAAAATAGCCAGTGTCAAAACCCATACAGTTCATAGATGCTATTTGTGGTGGAAGTAAACTTAAAAAGAAAAATTAGTCAGTTTAACACAATGTTTAATGGTGTCTAGCAAAACATTCAAACTTGGTGTGATATTAATGCAGGACAAAATGATCTAATGTCGAGCTGAGCTAATACCGACACTCAGGCTACGTATCGCTTCGTGATGTAGTGGTTAATGACACAGGTTCAAATCCAGTGTGTGCAACAATCCCTTCTAATCACGGGCTTGCCTGGTTCCTTTTCTTGGATTACAACCTTGATTTAGACCTGGGATACCAGGTGGATGAAATTATTGATGTTGAACATAAAACCAGCAGGCTCTGGACCTCGTAGTGTTGCTGTGGACCTTAAAATCAATCATAATGAATGACACATTAGGTGTTTTGCTTTCTTAGCAAGGACAATATTTCTTCACTTCAATAGTATTATAAGGAAAATCATGCAAAAGGATCATCATCAGTTTAAAAAAAGGACCTTGATCAGCCTTGGGGTTAATTTTAGGGTTAGAGTTAGAGCTCACATTAGGGTTATGGTAAGTTTAGAGCTTAAGTGTTAGGTTTAGAAGTTAGGTTAAGTTTAGTCATAAAGGTAAGGTTTTCATGGTTAATGTTAGGGTTAAGATTGGGTTAGTAGTTAGGGAAAAAAAGAAATGATGGTAAAAAAATTGCAGGTCCTCACTTTGATAGTAATACCTACCTGTGTGTGTGAGTATTGTAATGTACCAGTGAAATGGAAGGTTGTCCTGTGCAGCAGAAAGCATCACAAGTCTCTAGAGACATCAAGCAACTAGGTCAGACTGATAATGTAATCCACTGACTGCATGGATCCTCAGCCCAACACATCCGGAAAGCGCAAACAACATATTGAAGTATAGGAGGAAATATACATCTGTGCTTTTATTAAACATGTTCACACTGAATGCTGTTACCAACATTTACAGAGAGATTTCAAGAAATGAACACTTAGTTTTTTATGGGAGGAGACTGATTTTCAGGTGCTTTCATCAAACCTGCAGCAATTGGACCCTGTCATTACTGTCATTACCATCAAAGTCATTATCATAGTATGTAGTGCATTAATAAGGATAATCCACACAGACACTTCACCTCAGATTTCAGAATGTGTTTACATACATTCCATACCAGTCTTAAGTCTGGACACACCAACTAATTCATGGGTATTACTTTATTTTTACTATTTTGTCATCACATTGTGAAGACATTAAATCGATTAAAGTAGCCACTCTTTGCCTTGATGAGAGTAGCGACTCTGCCCTGAAGTATTCACCTGGTATGAATTTCAATTATCAGGTGTGCCTTGTTAAAAGTTAAGTTGTGGAGCTTTTTTCCTTCATAATGCATTTGAACATCAGTTGGTTTGTGACAAAGTAGGGTTGGTATACAGAAGACCATCGTTATGTCTGTCATGCAGTTATCCATATTAGGACATGAACAAATTAGCAAAGGTGTGATGGTGTGGGGTTGCTTAGCCTGTAAGAGTGTCTGTGGTTTATTTAGAATTGAAGGCCCACTCCACCAGCATGGCTACCACAGCATTCTCCAGCGATACGCCATCCCTTCTGGTTTTCAATTGGTGGGACTCATTTGTTTTTCAACAGGACAATAACCTCCAGACTGTGTAATGGCTATTTGACCAAGATTCCACAATTCCAGTTCAGATGGTTTGGGATGAGTTGGACAGCAGAGTGAAGGAAATGTAGTCAACAAGTGCTCAGCATATGTGGTAACTCCTTCAACACTGTTGGTAAAGCTTTTCGGGTGACTACCTCATGAAGCTGTTTGAGAGAATCCCAAGAGAATGTGCAAAGCTGTCATCTTGGTAAACGTTGGCTACTTTGTAGAATCGGAAATATAGACACAGTTTACTTTTTTACTGGTATTGTACATATTACAGCACACAGAAACGAATACATTTATTAATTCTTACATGAAGGTTTACCTAGCAGTTAGGGAATCTGACAAAATTTGATAGATCAAATTATAGATAATTTTTATAGCTGAAAATGAGAATATTTCCTCAGTCACACTTGCCAAGTAAAATAAGGTAAAAAAATATATACACACACGGTACATACTGTACATACAGAATACATTAATGTGTTCCTAGTCCTACTAGAGTCAGGATGAGAGGAAGGCACTGCATCAGCAACATGGATTTCATTCACATGCATTATTCCAGAGAATGAGAGAAAGACAGAGAGGGAGCGAGAGGGTAGGGTGAGAGAGATAGAAAAAAGGAAGGAGAAAGGGAGAGAGAGAGAGACCCATCCTGACCGTGACAAGCCTCCCTCCCTGCAGGTGTGAGAATCGTGCAGCGGCTAAAAATAAGCTTGGCAGCTGGGAGTTATTCACAGTGGATGGGGGGTGGGGCTGGGGGGAGGGGGGTGGTTGGGGGGGTGGCATAGGGGTTCTTGCTCGGAAAGCAGGTGTGTCCTAGCTAACAGACAGAAAACCCACTGTTTCTTAAAGACATCTTTACTCAACATGATACACACAGTAGCAAGCCAGGCCTGAGTCAGCCTTATTGTACGTTAGAATGGACCTGGTCTCAGATTTAGTGTTGACCTGGGTTGTGGCATTGTTCGGAACCTCTCTTCTCATGTCTCCCCACTCTGGTGCTGATTTGTGTCACCCGCCCTGAGGCCTGCAGCACTGCCCGTGTTCGACTTGACCCTCCCTGACAGTTAAATAAAAACAAGCTGAGTACTTCGCAATTTGCTGTGGACAAGGGGGGGAAAGACGTGCGTTTTCCTCGGTCGACTTCATCTGTCTCTCGTGCGAATCGCGCATAGCGCTGCGTTCTGTGTCTCTGTTTTGAGTGATCACTTTTCGCCTCTGTCAGGCTGTACCCTGGCCGCGGCTAGAGGCTAATCCCATGACCCTCCTACCAGACTCACACACACAGACGACTGACTGCAGGGGCTCCCTGTGACCCAGTATTCTGGCATCCGTTGGTCCCCCTTACAGCCTGTGGCTATGATGAATAACTAGCTGGGTTGCCTGCTGCAGTGGCTGTGGTTCAGTACAGGGATGGGTTTGCGTCTGGGCCCTCTGCCTGGGCCACTGTCTGCTATAGACTGAGACACTGTGTGTGTGTGTGTGGCCTGCAGGCATGGGACTGTCACGTCTAGTATCACCAACATAGTTCAGGCTTTAGCCCCTACTTCCCTCTTTTTGCCCTACCTCCTGTCTGTCTGCTCTCACAGACCCTATCTCTCCCAGTCTCTCTCCTCTGTTCATCTCTCTCTCCCTCGCTCAATGAAATGAGATGTAAGACAGATAAATACATGGATTTATACGTAAAGATATAGTTTGCTTGTTTTTTTCCTCGGTTATACGATGGTCTTGTGTTTGAAGCGGAGATGGCCTACTTAAATGCATTGCGATGGCTCACATGGTTCTCCTCCTGTTCCTAAATATTTGTATTTTACTTATACATTCATACAGGGAAATCTGTCCACCTGGATGTCACAGAGGCCCATTCTACTAAAGGGTCTGAAAGACAGTGAGATGTGTGTGAAAGTGTGCACCCATAATAATATGGTATAGAATGAACCCGGAAGTTTCAATACTGACAATGAGACATGCATCTATAGGACATCACCATCATCTTGCACCAACACATCTGGCTTGCACAAGATTATTCTCTGGTAGAAAATACACCAGTTTGAATCTTCCGCTTCGTAAGCAAATCAGTTATCTTTGTTTTAAAAGACAGATTTTAATCGAACAAAATCCTAAGGTCTTTATTGATTGGTCACTGTCATACGATATTTTCCTAAGTAGTCGTTTAGAAACCTTCTAAACCTGGCTTTTTGGGAGCTTGAGAAAAGCTTTTACTATGTATTTTTAATTTAGCATTAAGTAACAACCTATGATCCTCAAGTGTAGAGTGTAAATGTCTGTGAGCGGTAGCGGACACACATAGGAGAGTTTTATCAGCACAAAAATGAAATGTATATTTACATAGTAGTCCGATTATCCCCTTCTAAGATGTATTCACAAGTTTCTTACTTGCCTGTCTGCCAGTCAATAATGTAAGCAGTTTTATTGCCTTAGCCCATGCCACATTTGGTTTGTGAATAGCATCAGATATTTCACCAGTGAACCAGGGGTTGGACCTGTTCTTCAATCTGTATTATTTTATGTGGAGCGTGACAGCAATAGAGGTGAGAACACTAGTAAAATACTCTATTGCTAGCTCGTCTTTTGGTGTAGCAGAAATTAAATCAATATCACGTTGGTAAAGTTTTAGCAAAATAGCTGGTTTTCTAAAAATAATTGTAAAGTAATTATTTTGGGATAACGGTTACCAATATCTAATGGAAATACACCATTCACCGTATATTTATCTGGGACATTTGTTAACATGTAATCTTTGATGTAGTCGTTGGAGGTTCTTTTGGAATAGGCCATGTGGCTTAGTTAGTAGTTGGGTTAAGTTTAACTCAACACAAAAACAGTAAATTATCTAAATTGTGAATTGTCCCGTCTACGTTAAATGATAAAAATTAGGTTAATAAACCCTTGGTGGATGAGATACACAGATAATTGCTAGTAAATTAAACTGCAAATAGGCGATGGACTAAAAAGGAGACAGAAAGATGGAAAAAGTCTTGGTAAAAATGGCAACACCTCCACCCTTGAGCAACGTTGAACCAGCCATAGACAGAAAGATGGAAAATGTCTTGGTAAAAATGGCAACACCTCTACCCTTGAGCAACGTTGAACCAGCCATCTGTTTACTTTACCCAAACTGTCAGTAGAAGCAACAGTAGTAAAATGCAGCTGCAAAATAAAGTGAATTAAAACCTTGACAGAGCTCACTTTGGTCCGCCAATCTCTTAACGCTATATTGTAGGCTTGAGTTACAATCCAAGCTCCAAAGATAATTTGGCGGATACTATTAACTTTCTAAAATGACCTTTGCTTCCAGAAATTATCAAAGTTATAAACAAACGTTACATACAGTAACCCTGCATCCAGTAATGAAATGCTATGCGCCAGCTTATGATCAGGGTAAAGATCCACAAATTATTGGCAGCGTACTGCAATTAATATTACAAAAAATCACAAAGTATTAAAACAAGTCAGAAATCAGTATTGCAATAAATAGAAACTGCACTGTATTAAAAAAGTGGTGCGACGCTGAAAAAAACGAACAATGGCCTCTTGAAATGGAAGATGTGTAGTGACTGTAGGGGACCTCAGATAGCTAGTGACAGCCTCAAAACAAATCGCGCACTCTGCAAAAACCTGCACTGTTCCCTTCTCTCCGACTGACTTCAGCCTTGATGGAATTGGATGCTCCCTGATAAATGCATAGAGGCAATATTCCCATCCAGAGCTAGCGAGCTCTCAGGATTTACAATATGAATGCTCCCTCACACTCTATCGGGCTGTGTAGTATTGAGGTCTGGGGATTCTGAAGTCAGACTTCATTAGAGTCGGAGCACATAGTCATGGTATAGCACAGCCATTGGTTGAGGCTCTAAATTCTGTGGGACTGAAAAAGTCTTGTTACCAAGCAGCTCATAATGTAAACTAGCATGAAACAATAATGATGAGTGGCAATATCTGTGTTCACATATCCCCTTTCGTCACGTTCATGTCTTGTGTGGGGAGACAGAGAGAGAGAGACAGAGAGAGAGAGAGAGAGAGAAACCGAGAGAGAGAGGGAGACCACCACAGGCTGTAGTGTGGTTGTTTATGACTGGCCATATGGTGGCTGTCCTCTGCCTGGTAGCTGCAGCGAGACTTTCCCCAGGAGATGAATTGATGTTCTGAAATAAATCTGTTTCCCACCAACCAACCCCCTACTCATTCTGGCTGCCCGTTGTCCCGGGACACCTGTCTCCCTCTCTGGAGCATAACAGGGGCGTAAACACCCCCTAAACCTCAGAGGGAACCCAGGTAGGCCTTAACCAAATGCTGTCAGATGGAGTCAGCATCTCCCTCTTGTCAAAAACAAACCCGCCCGCCCTGGCTTGTAGAGACCCATTCCCTGCCTGCCTCCAGATGTGGCTTAATTTACTGCGACTCGGCTAATTACTGTAATTAAGGATTAATTACTGTTAATTACCTTCGCATAAACTCATCACCAGTCAGAGAGCGGAGCCTTATGAAATGTGCCGTGCCCATGAACACACACCGCGGGGACTCCAGAAGGAGCATGTAGTTGCCCTGTCGTCGGACGCTCGATCTATGTTTTGCATTGAGGCCCCGTGTAGGGCCACTGCGAAGGGCCAGAGTCCATCTGAACCTCTGAGCTCCATGCGGTTCTAACTACATACCATCCTTCGCTTCGCCAACTCCTGGAGCACTGCGTCTGTCTCTGATGGCTGCTGCCATTTGCTGCGTAACTTTCCTGCTAACAAGTCCTTGGCGAAAGTTAGGAAAACCGTTCAAAGCAGATTGTGACCTCCAAGGAAATCTCCTGGCTCTAATGACTAATCCTGATTACTCGCCCATATTGCTTTAATTGTTTTTTAACTAATGAGGGAAGCCCACAACAGTTCTGCCATGTGCACGCTGTCATTCAGTCAGTGTTTCAATCAGTATATTCGTATTATTAGTCAGATGCTTGATGCCAGATGTCCAGTCCACCCCGGTATTTCAACAGGTTTCCACAACCGGTTTCCATCTTTTTCAAATGAGACTGTAAGTATTTCTCGTTTTCTATAGACAAACACATCCAACAGTCATTTCAGTCATTTAGCTGATACTCCGAGAGACGTACAGACACTTGTTTCTGATCAGAAGGTCTCCAGTAGGTGGGAGCCCCTTTTGCCGAAATGGGTCCTTTCACACACTCGGTTAACGAAGCAAGTGGTTTTTGCAATTTAACACACAAACGTGATCGATTTTGTATGTAAGGGGAATTGCTAAATTACAATAGAATCATGACTAAACAATATATACTGTTCATTCAATAGAATTTGATAGAGATTTGAAACCAGTTATTGTTATTGTTAAAGTGGTTCTGTGAGAAGTCCCTGAAAATGGTCAGACGCCAAGGTCCTAGACTGGGCTCTGTACATCTGCATAGCAGGAATGGCAAGCAGTAATTGTTCTTCATGTCTGTTACCAGCTGGACCATGTACAGCATGAAGACGAAATACTGTAAAACATGACTGCAGATTCACTACTTAATATCTACCTAGAATATCCATATGGTCTCTTTTGCACTCTAGTACTGACTTCCATCCCCACAATGGAGTCTACCCTCATAATTAGAAGGAAAAAGTGTACATTGTCTACATGTTCCATATGTTCATGTTTTCTGTTTTGATACTGCAATGTTACCGTTGTTCTACACCTGTTTGTATGTGACAAATTCTGTTTAATAAAGAGCAAGAATCTTAGCAAAGTCTTGCTGTTGGTCAAGCATGCGAACATATCACCATTCAGGGTACTATTTCTATTCTGATTGGTCAACATACAGCTCTGGAAAAAATGAAGAGACCACTGCACCTTTTTCTTTCCTGTGCGGGAACAGAAGGGTTCAAATTAAGAAACCACTGCAAATTGAACGCTTCTGTTCCTCACTCAAAACATTCCTTTTTATCTTTTATGGAAAGGAAAGAAAAAGGTATTCTCTTAATTTATTTCTGGAGTTGTATACGGCACTGCTACAAAAATAGGAAACATCTTTGTTTTCTTCATCCCTATTGAACCTAGCTGAGCAGCCGTCATGAGAATTCAGCCCCCTGCCTAGCTTCACTGAGAATGAATGGGCCACCCTGCTCGCTGTGCACTGTCAGTGAGCGAACTTAAATCCCAGCTGCCCACTGGAACTAAGACTGGGTCTTGGGATGAACCCTTTTTACAACTCTGAACAGTGCCCAACTCCAGCTCTGACCGGGACTAAAGAATAGTTCACATCAGCCCCCTCTACATACAGGGTGCAAGAAAATATGCTCCAATTGTAATAGGCTGTTCGACCCTGAGCTGTGAGAAACATTGAAATGTTTCCTCTGAAAACCAATGAGGATTTATGGCCCAGTGCAGTCATGAACATGATTTTCCTGTTCTTTTGATGAAATTCATGCCAACTTGAGCCTGCCTGTATATAATATTTCATATAGAGGCCTTTGTCTCTCATAGTCGGCTGACTACGGCTCCCTGCTCAGCAATGCTCGTGACTTACCAAGAAGATATTCCGCCACCATGATTTCCACTGACGCCTCGGGGTGATTAAAGCTGCATGAGCCGAGCATGGGTTTGATTAGATCTAGACGATATATATTTTAAGACACCTTAAGAAAGGACAGACAATTGCTGGGGGCCAAATGTATTGCCTATTTTGAATAATGAATTATTTTAATGAAGGGGCCTTTAACTGTGGTTCTGAATGGTTTTTTCTCTTCTGGCGTTGTCTGCTCCTGCCTCGTTATGGAGGATCGGCCCCTCGGGCCCAAGCCTGGCCTGCTTAATCCTCAGATGACCACCATAATTACCATTATTAGGAGTAGCTCCAGGGAGAAGTTGCTCTGAAAAACACCCACCGAGCTGACTGACTGCCTTGTGTGAATCCGCGGCCCTGTCCCGGCGCTCGCCCGGCCTCGCATCTCTCACCGCTTACGACGGCACGAGGATTGAGGAGCCACCGGTCGGCTGATCAGTCGCCAGTGCAGAGGAGGACGAAGGGAAGTGGGGTGGGGGAAGAGGGAAAGATAGCGGCCACCAAATCCGCTTAATGTGACGCCTGTCAGCTCGTCTCCCGCCAGCTGTCACCTCCCAAAGCACTGAGGTTCATTTTTTTAATTGACACCTCCTCGCTTCCCTATTCCAGTTTTATTTTTCATCTTCCCTCCATCCATCCATTTCTTTTTCTCTCCTCCTTCCTCCCTGCTCGCTGTCTCTCTGTTGTTATTCTCCTTTTCACTGTCCTTGTCGCTGTGTGCCCGGCCTCTGTCAGCTATAACAGCCTGGGTTCCACCAGCTTTTCAACATGACACTGGAGATGGCTGATAAAGCATAAGCAAGTGTTTTAGAGGTTCTTTATTGTTTTGCCCTTCTTTACCAGAGTACTTCTAGTCTCCATTATCTGTTGATGGAGAGGACATTTCGGGCAAGGAGACTTTCCCCTGAGCACAGTGGGGAGGAACCTTATACCTTTCTAAGGACAAAACTGCTTTATATTTTTTTAAAGGGACATAACATAGTTGGAGACTACTTCATATACTATAGGAACCACATGGTATGCAGTGTATATTTATATATATATATATATATATATATATATATATATATATATGTATGTATATATATATATATATGTTTCTCTGCTGACATGCAAAGCTGTGAATGATACTTAAAACTTAAAGATTCCTTGCATACTGGAGAAGTCAGTCAGTCAAGTCGACAATCTGTTTAAGTTACGATACTCTTGTGTCCATTGTAAATCATCACACCGCTTTTCAGGATTCCAGGTTGTTGCTTTTTCTGTCCCAGAATGCCATGTGGCAGGGATGAATGGTGGTGATGTTCCATTATCATGTGGCTGTCGCTTCCACTCCCACTGACTGCCTCTGACAGGCCCACACACACACACACACACACACACACACACACGCACACACCCACACAAACATATGGCTGAGGAAAACAGCTGATTTATGAACTGCTGAAACCCTGAATGACGTGTGCCCACAAAATCAATACACACACTGCTTATATGTTCTGCCTGGTGCTGAGACCGCTCCCAAAGCTTCTGATAGAAAGCCCAGAAATACACATGCAGATATGGGCCGACACACACACACACACACACACCCAAAGACACGCATAAACACGCAGCACTGCAGAGGAGTGTATTGCGTTACCGTATCGACTTGAAATGGATCTGGTCCAGCGTTGGCTGTGAGCTGCCAGTCAGAGGCGAGGAGGGTAAACTTTCATCATGGCTGTCAGGGACATCAATGCTGCCTTCTTTGGCCGTACATCTTCCTAATTGTGACAGAATACTTCAACATCATTAATTAAACATGCTTTCATTTAAAAGCGCTCACAGGGAGCCAGGGCTGGGGGCTGAGAGAGCTGGTCTGCCAATATGCAGAGAAGGCTGTTTTATGTCTGTGTGTTTGCTCTTGGTATGTGTGTGTGTTTGTGTGTGGCTGTGTTCAAGCTTTTTGTTTGTGCACAGACTGGTGCTTTGCAAGCATCTCCCACCAGCAATAAGACCGAGAGGTTATGACTTTGAGCTGTCTTTTGAATGAAAACAATGTATCATTTTAATTCAGAATGTGAGAGTTTCTTATCTTTTGCAAATGATCGAGGATTATTTTGAAATGTTGTTGTTTGTCATATTTTCTTGCACTTTGGGTAATCTCTTAACACTTCAGAGTGAAAAGGAGAGGCGGTTGTCAGG
>JACXGJ010005278.1:13672-40024 GCA_016801105.1 Esox niger
GGAGAGGGAGGGGAGTAGAGAGAGATGGAGACAGAGGGGGAGACGGGGGAGA
The DNA here is from genome assembly GCA_016801105.1 of Esox niger. Lineage (NCBI taxonomy): Eukaryota > Metazoa > Chordata > Actinopteri > Esociformes > Esocidae > Esox > Esox niger. The sequence continues at coordinate 13,725 of JACXGJ010005278.1, forward strand.
GGGGGGGAGCAGAGAGAGATGGAGACAGAGGGGGAGACGGGGGAGAGGGAGGGGAGTAGAGAGAGATGGAGACAGATGAAAAGAAAAAGGGGGGAGACAGAGAGATGGAGACCGAGGGGGAGAGGGAGGAGAGGGAAGCGGAGAGAGATGGAGACAGAGCAAAAGAGAGAGGGTGGAGACAGAAAGGCGGGGTGGAGAAATCAGTTGAATTAAACATGAGTACAGTGAGAGGCAGAGGAGGATTTTATATTTCCATTGTAATGGTCAAGACGAAATGATCAATTTTTTTTTAGAAACACTCTGTTAGTCTGAGATAAGAACCAACACAAACCAACATGTTCCTTCATACAAAGATGGTCCAAAACACTTGCAGCAATAGAAAACAATAGGAGGCATTCAACGTTTTTTGAATCCCAGATGTCAAATTGTGAAGGAGAAATTAGATGGGCCCAGCATTATGAAGACTGCAATACCCGATGATAATCATTAAGATGAGGTAGGATTAGGTGGCATAGTTCATTCTTTGACTCTGGACTGGCATCGAGAACTTTAATTGCTTTCTTTGCAATTACTGAACAGGAATAAATAAAGCTGATGGCTATGGTTCGGCTAATTATGTCACAGCACAGTGAATTGTATGATTATCTTTATTAATTGTATTTATATAATCCATTTCATGCTTTTAGTCTTGCACTGGAGGACACAGGCAAGAATAAATCACTGTTTGCCTCATTAGATTTCCTCTCCACTTGGAGGTAGCCTACATGTTGTTGCCATAAGAACCCAGCAGTGTGTTTTCGTCTAATTTTGCTACTGGTGTGCCTGTCTGCGAGGGATAGTAAGGCAATCTTTTATTTGTTGTTTTCTATCTCCAGCCTCCATCTTTTAAATTCAGAGTGGAGTCTCTAACTAAGTGGGTTGTGGATGGTGACAGGGACTGGGGAGTGTCGGAGATCTGGACTTGTGTTATGGTCTGTTGGCTGGGTTCTACCGCTCGGGAATAACAGATGAGTTGGGAGATGTCTGACTGAGGTGAAAATATCTTCAGGGCCTTTTTACATTTCCAGGAACGCAGGAAGGATACATGTTGCCGGCGGACAGAAGACAACACCTGCAACAAACACACACACAGATGCACGTACTACACACACACACATACACTCTCACACACACACACTCTCCTGTCTGAACTCAGGACCTTAGCAGTGATCTGACGGCCATTGACATTTTGTCTCCTGAGCCTGCACGCTCAGGCGGTGGAGCTGATCGGGGAGTGAGGGGGTTGGGGCGCTAGGGTTCATGGGAGACGCAGGTTCTCCGTGAGTGTCTGGGCTTCCATCTGGACTCCCCTGTCACCGGGATAGGTCAGCAGGCTTATACCCCTGGACAAAGCCACAGTCCAGAAAGCAACAGTATATACCCCAGAAAGACACTGGTGTTCTCAGACTCTCCTCGTTTCGTACAGCGGGAGCTTTGTTTGAGGAGATGTGAGGCCGTCCGTTCCTAGGCAACGTTGGGATGTCAGAGACAGCTTGTCCCAGACGCGTATAGTCCAGACGGCGAGGGGTGTGGGTGTTCGCTTTTCTTTGTAAAGATGGTGGATAAAATGATCGGGCTACACCTGGCTGTCTTCCCCACCTCTGAAGACCGCCGACCGGCTTCTTTACCTAGGGAGACTCCTAGTGGCAGACTGGGGGAGTGGCCTTGGGCTCGACAATACAAAAAGGCACATAGCCGGCAGGATCTCGACAGTCACTGAAGTGGAGGTTTTCGTCTGAGAAGCTTTTTATGTTGGTGTGTGCCGGGTGACTGGGAACATGCGTGTGTGCACACAAAACGACAGAGTGCTGTTGTTCGCATGCTCCACTGAGTGCCTGCGCCGCCAGAACATGGTTTTGCACTCTGTGCCACTGGATCAGGTTAGTGTGTGGCGCGTCACACCCACTTCACTGAGGGTGAGTAACGCGGAGCCAGTGGGTTAAGTGGCTGCAAGGGCGCGAGGTATCGGTTCAGAATGTGGCCACAACACCACAGAGACTGGACACCTAAATAGTGTGAATCGGTTCACCATTGGACAAGTAGCCTTAAGGGCAATTGACCTAAATTGGTGTGACAACGAGGTTTATCGCACCCTTGTAGCTGCCACAGGGATTTTCTTGAATTCCGGTGCTGGCAGTTTTTACTCCTCATCTAGCTCAGAGTTTGATCCATTAGAGAAGAACAGTGATCATGTTGAGCCCCATAAATAAGACGAGGGCAGCATATCTTAGCTATTCCTGATTTTTTTCTTTGCTTAACTGAACCGTTTTCCTTCCTTGCCGTTGTGATTATCCACATCGATATTAGATGGGAGTCGTTTTAATCCTCCTCAGCTGGTGCGTGTTATTAGTACTCCAATTTATCACGGTCAAATTGTGATGATCATGCCCATTTTCCTGACCGTGAAGACGGTTATATTTTTTATGACATTATGTTATTGTTTTAGCCACTAAGTAAATATCCTAATCAGCTCTCCAATTCCAAAGAAAAATGAACTCACATGGAAGTTTGTGTAAATTATTTACATGAAATGATTTTCAAAATCGATGAAATGATAGTTTTATTATCTTGGGAGCTGCCAGGCTCCGTAAAACCCAGGTTTTTTATGGCACAGATGTGAGCTATTAAGTAGATGGTCATATTTCACACAGAACAGGTTAAAGACTGTAGAAAGTAGTGTGTCTGGCGTATAGAAGGCTTGGTTCTCCCTACTGGTGACTGGTGCAATGACTTCATGTATCATTCAAATTGCGTTAGCTAATACAAAACTGTTCATTGCTGTTAATGCTGCTATTTTCCAGTATTGTTTTTACATCACTAGAGGAGATCGTTGCTGTTATTCTTCCCCTCGGTTGTCTCCACAGTGCTCAGTATCCGTGGTGCCCAGGAGGAGGAGCCTCCAGATGCCCAGCTCATGCGATTGGACAACATGCTGCTGGCAGAGGGTGTGTCCGGACCAGAGAAAGGGGGCGGATCTGCGGCGGCTGCAGTGGCGGCGGCGGCGGCGGGAGGTGGGGTGGGCTCAGACAACTCTGCTGAACACTCAGACTACCGGGCCAAGCTGACCCAGATCCGCCAGATCTACCACACGGAACTGGAGAAGTACGAACAGGTGAGGACAGAGCACGCCCCTCAAAGCTACACTCTGGCTTCCCTTAAGCCCCCCTCCGCTCTAAGAAGACCCTCACAACCCCTCTCACTTCCTGTAGGAATGCCCTCTCACTTCCTGTAGGTAAGCTTTCTCACTTCTCACAGGCCACCCCTCTCACTTCCTATGGGCAACCCCTCTCACTTCCTGTGGGCAACCCCTCTCACTTCCTGTGGGCAATCCCTCTCACTTCCTGTGGGCAACCCCTCTCACTTCCTGTGGGCAACCCCTCTCACTTCCTGTGGGCAATCCCTCTCACCTTCTGGGGGTAGCCGCTCTCTCCTCTTTGCTCTCGCTACAATTAGACAACCCTACTGCGGTCCTCCCCAACTCACACAAATGTTGTTTCTATCTTGAACTAAAAGTCTATGCAGTTAATCCTTCTCAAATCAGCTATACCCGAAGTAGATCCTGAGTGACCACCCTTTCAGAAATCACTTTCCAGCCAGCAGTCATTTTATCAGTCAAATGGTCGTCATACGCCAGAGAGAGCATCCTGTCATTGCCGTCTACTGTACGTCAGGTATATTAGCGCCTGTCGCGGTCTGAAGGAAGGCACGTCGTCGCTACCTGTCACTGGGGTGAATATGCACCTGATGTCCCCACTGTGTGTACTACCCCTGCCCCGTGTATCTGTGTACGGGCGCCACAGATGTTTGGCTGAACTGTGTCTCATTTCAACTGACGAGACCCGGTGCTGACAGTCAACAGACTCCCCTGTCCTCAGACAACGCAGACACTTCCCCGTTACTGATCCTGACAGAGAGAGAGGGAGACATAAAGAGAGAGAACGAGACAGACGCTTAGTGAAAAGACTGACAGAGAGAGTGAAAAGGCAGAGAGACAGAGAGATGGAGAGAGAGAGGAAAAGGAAGACAGACAGTTCAAACCTGCTGAACGTGAACAGGAATGAGAGCTGCTATTTTAGACGTCTTCACTTGTCACTTTTCTCTTCGCACCTGAAGAAAAGCCTTTGCGGTGTACAACATCTCATTGCTTGTATTGCTCGTCCGCCGCCACTGGTTCCTGCCACTGGTTCCTGCCACTGGTTCCTGCCGCCCCAACGCCAGTACCACCCATCAGTCTGGGTGGTCCACCTATGACACTGAGACCGTATCACACTAACATTATTTACCTGGCTTTCTGTCTTTATTCACTGCTGTATTCTCCAGTGTCTGACAACTGGCTATGTCTGTCTGGGCAGGCGTGTAACGAGTTCACCACCCACGTGATGAACCTGCTGCGGGAGCAGAGTCGCACGCGGCCCATCTCTCCCAAGGAGATCGAGCGCATGGTGGGCATCATCCATCGCAAGTTCAGCTCCATCCAGATGCAGCTCAAACAGAGCACCTGTGAGGCCGTCATGATCCTCCGCTCCAGGTTCCTCGACGCCAGGTATGTGGGTGTGTGCGTGTGTTTGTGTGTGTGTATGTGTGTGTGTGTGTGTGTGGGTGTGTGTGTGTGTGGGTGTGTGTGGGTGTGTGTGTGTGTGTGTGTGTGGGTGTGTGTGGGTGTGTGTGTTTGTGTCTTCAACAAATCGTTATCAAAACAACCAAAGCAAAGTTCAATTATGCCATTCCATTTGTTACAGAGTTATTGTCTGCCTTGATATTAAATACATTCCTGCTCTCTGTCTCTCTCTGCAGAAGGAAGAGGAGGAACTTTAACAAACAGGCAACAGAGATCCTGAATGAGTATTTCTACTCCCACCTGTCTAACCCCTATCCCAGTGAAGAAGCCAAGGAAGAGCTGGCCAAGAAGTGCTCCATCACGGTGTCCCAGGTAAACAGTCTGTCTGGATTCACCCGTGAGGCTCTGGTCAGAAGTACGTCGCTATTAAGTGCTGTTCATTCAATATTATTATATATATTTAACTATTACACAGGGGAACTAAATGGGCGTCTGGATTTATTGACTTTTCTATCTGACGGACAGTTTGAATGAACAATCTTCCTTTAATGCAATTTAATACTCAATATAATAATGAATCTGCTTTCGATTCACAGGTATCAAACTGGTTTGGCAACAAAAGAATCCGATATAAGAAAAACATCGGCAAGTTTCAAGAGGAAGCCAACATGTACGCGGCGAAGACAGCTGTCAGTGCAACCAGTGTATCGGCCCACGGCAGCCAGGCCAACTCACCGTCCACACCCAACTCTGCAGGTCAGTGGAGACACCAGCCTGAATAGGACCAGTATGGGGTTGTGTTGATGTTATTCGGTCTACCCAGTTAAAAACGTCTTATCATATAATGAATGGGTGAAGCACGTAAAGTGATAGAGACTATTTAGAAACAGTAACATTCACAGATTAGAAAACCTGTCTTTACCTGACTGTGATATTGTCTATCGGCCCTGAACTCAACGATGCAGTCTGGCTTTTTTCATATTTTTCTAAATACTGTCTGCACCCCCCATCTATAACTAACTTATTCACTAACCAACTGACTAACCAACTGACTTACAAACCAACCCAATAACTTAACATTCCTCTCTCTCTCTCTCTCTCTCTCTCTCTCTCTCTCTCCCTGTGGATTGTGTCCAGTGAACACAGCAGACATATTGAACTGTTGACCCTAGATAGAAAACCGGTTACCACTAGGGACTGGGTCTTGGTTAGAAATAGGTCATCTATCCTGACTTGTCCAGTTGACCTCCTGTGTGTCATTAGGCTGATGATGGGGCATCCTGGGCTAGTGTTTTGTCATCGTGGTGACTCGTCAACTGAATTGGATTAGGACCTTGTCTTGTGTTTTTTTTTCTGTCTCGAAATCCAGTTAGGCTGCATTCTCCTTTAACATCTGGGGAGTTTGGGTCCATTAAAGGACAAGGAGGATTCTTTCAATTCTTCCTGTCGATCGATTAGCACTTCCGTAATGACCCAACCGGCCCGGTTGCAGGGAACTTACACGACAAGACAATCGATTCTGCTTCAATTTCACTCCGGTTTTAACCATTAACCTTATTTTTAGTAATATGATTGGGATCCCAATTGCCAGAAGAGTAGCAAATGGCGTAGTGTTATCATTAGTGCAGCATACTGTCGCTGTATACCCCTCCCCTCAGCTACAGTTTGCCGTCACGTTTCCATAGGTATATTAGAACGCTGGGCGCTGGTGTGGTTTCCTGTACACCGTTTTACTTTCAACCCTCTTCAACTAACCCAACTGACTGCTTGATGATGTTAACTCCTCTCTGCTTCCTTCTGCTCTCTTCCTGCCTTTTGCTTCTGTCTTTCTGTCCTCCCAGGTTCTGCTGCCTCTTTTAACATGTCAAACTCTGGAGACTTGTTCATGAGTGTGCAGGCTCTGAATGGGGACTCCTACCAGGGGGCCGGGGTAGGGGCCAACATTCAGTCCCAGGTAGGAGCCTCGGAGAGACTAGTACGTAATCTGTGTAATCCGTCCAGGTGTTTTAGAGTAGTTGGAGTTGCCTATTTGTGGCCCATTGAAAACCGTGATTGTCCTGTGGTGGACAGCCTTATATAGTCTGATATTAAATGAATGAATCTCCTTGCTAAGTTGTTCGAGCGCTGCTCCGGTTGAAATACTAAAAGAACAGAACAGGGGTACTTGACCTAGTCTGTAAGACCGAGGTCGAATGTGGCCGTAAACTGTTCTCTAATGTGGCGGCCATTTTGAGGCTCGTGAATAGACAACTGCAGACAGATTTGGAAAGAATTCAAGACTTGTCAACACTGCTGACAGCGGTTGTTGTAGCCACTGGGGCTTAACACTCTTTTGACCTTGCCCCGTTGGACAACGATGACCAGCAAAGAGTTTCTGTGTGTTCGGACTGGGAGTCACTACCATGGGGATATTCTCATTTGATTTGACCCCCCCGCCCCTGCCCAGCCCCCACAGCTGCATCCCTTCATCCATCCCTCCTCTCTTTTTAAATCAACCGTCCAAATGCTCTGGGTGTTGCATGAATATGCACATGATTAACCCCGGAAAAGAGGTCCCCTGGGTTGATGCTTAATTGAAAAACAATGTCCTTGTCAAAAAGTAATTTGGCTGCACACTTCAGAACCCCTTCCCAGGCCCTGAGAAAAGGAGATGAGTTTCCAGTCATAGAAGCAATTAGAAATAATACATGTGGCTTGATTTGTTTGCATTTTGAATCGTAAAACGATTTTACTCTGGAGAGTATTTGTCATGTTTTGTCTTTGTTCTTCCGTGAAACCTTTTGTGTTGAACCTGTTACGGACCAAATCATTCCAAACCCATGCTGTAACCTTTCCCAGGGCATGATAACCTTTTGCTATCAGTCTGACCTTTCCTATGCATGAAGGTCTTTGTCATCTAAAGCTTCAGTCTGTCTGACCCGCCCTTTTCTGCGCGTGTGTGTTCCTGTTTGTGTGTGTCTGGGTGTGTGTGTCTGTGTCATCTGTGTGTCTGTGTATATGTGTGTATGTGCATGTTGTCTCCAGGTGGATACTCTTCGCCATGTTATCAGCCAGACAGGAGGATACAGTGACAGTCTGGCCGCCAGCCAGATGTACAGTCCACAGGGCATCAACGTAAGTACATTCAAAAACCACTATAGTTGTTTTCAGTTCTTCCTTTGGTCTTTCAGAGATAGAAAAACAAGTGATTTCTACGATAGCTGTCCCTCTTTTGTTTCAATAAAATACCATTTCATCACCAGTTTGACAAAAGATGCCTTCATTTGGGTTTCAGCTCATTCTTTTGCGCAGTTTTTTCATTGCTAATGACAGTGGGATGTCACGTAGTACCAAGCGACCTGTTCATGCCTGGGCTGGTCACGCTCCCAGCACCAAAGCACAAAGCAGGAGTCAGATGGAGCGAGAGCTTGGCTGGCTGGACGTACGGACACTCTCCCAGTCTGTCTGTCCAGGAACATTAGCGTTAGCAAGGCACCTGCAGCCAACAGCAGCAAGGCCACAGGTGTCACCGTGCCTGGCCAATGCTCAGATCACACCGAACCAAATAGAAAGTAACACACACCTCGTTTCTTGCCTAAGGGCCAAATAAAATAAGATTTGCCCAGAGCAAAATCTCCATTAAAATCTATCTACCACCCGAAAAATTCGGCAAGCTGACGTGAAAAAAAAACACATTCTGATAGGAGGCTTGGCTGGGCAGAGCAGGCGCCTCCGGAGGCTGTGTGTGTAGTGTTGGGATGGACAGTGACAGGCAGTGTTGTGGAGAGGAGAATCAATAAGACAGTCACACCAGGCTCTGAGGGGGTCTGGGCCAGCAGTCCCAGCGCGTTGGTCCCATTATTCATCCAACATCCACAATCACACTGACAGCAGAGAACCCTGCAATGTCCAACACAAGTTGTTTAAGAGGGATTGGGTGGTGGGCTGAAGCTTTCCATTAAAACTCTAATATGCTTTCCCCAACTAAGCTAAAGGAACGATGATGAAAATTGACAATTATACAGTATTTTTTTAAGAATGTTTGTCAGTGGTTGTATAGGAGGTGGTTTCTGTCTGGAAGCCTTTCAGCAACCTGTATGGACATTCACATTTGCAACACATCTGTCAACTCTCTGATGTGTGGAGATATTGTGACCATCCTCCCCCACACCTCAGAATCAGAGTATTCAAATGTCAACTCACAATAAGCCGATATTAAAACATAAAAAAACAATGTCATTTTAAGGCATGTCTTTTTTTTAAATGTAGAAATCATTGTTATCATTTAGATGTTTCTACTTTACTGTCGAAGCTTTCCATCCCAGATGGATTATTTTATTATATGGTTAAACAATTTCAGGGCTTTCTAATGACCATACAGAGGCAGAGAGTAGCATTCACATGACAGAACTCTTCTCCTCTAGCTCCTCTGTCCTTGAACAGTAATTACGGCTGTGAAATAGGCGGAGGGTGTCACCAAAACTGAAGATTTGAAACGTTTTCTTTCTCTTCCCTCGGTTGTGAATGTGATGACAGACTGGATCTATGTGAAATAACAGGGTTTGAAAATAAGAGGGTGCCAAAGCCCATCTCCAGTGGCTTTCACTGATGGCATGGAAATTGCCATTAATGTCCCAAATGCTCTTTAGCTGACCTATCTTCAGGGATTGGAAATGGTCTCCTATTTTGCACACCCATTATACGTATTTTCGTCACAATTGCCGATGTGATAATTTGCTATAATTGATTTTCCCATCAACCATCTGGAAGGTTTAAGTGTGTGAGAGGTCTGTCTGTTCATTGTTAGTAACATCTTGTTATTATGTAGGTTATCAATAATGTCTTGTTATTGTCTGTACGCTTCGTGTTTTCAAGATATGCTAATAAAATAATGGAAAGACATTTATATGGTGTTTTAGTATTGTGCACACATTAGGTAATATACAAATGATAAAAAAAATATCTGGGAATGTATTCTTTTTTTAAATGCATTTTTCTTTGATTCATAGACAAACGGTGGCTGGCAGGATGCTCCGACCCCCTCGTCAGTGATCTCACCCACAGAAGGACCCGGAAGCGTTCACTCGGACACTTCCAACTGATTATTTTACCCTTCCCGCACACCATTTCCACACGCCCAACAATGAACTGGCAAAGCCATTTACAGTATTAAAATATAGGCTATAATACAGTGTCCTATAGATTTCAGGGGTGAAAACCCTAACTAAAAACAAAATTTCCTCAGCTCCTGAACTATAGGATATTTGAGATACATTAGAATTATTGGAATTTCAGAACAAAAATCAAAATGATACAAAAATTCTGAATAAATATCTTTGTACAAATTTCCCAGTGTATTCATTAGGGCTGGGTTGCTTTATCACCTGTGATGGCTTCACTCTAGTTGATGATTTTCAGTGATAAGATATAATGAGACAACTCGTATACTTTAATAGAAATCCTTCATTCTACCTCTCAGAAACGAATAAGTAAAACATAATAATATGAAAGACCATTTTGTTTTCTAAAACACAAACTATGTCATTGTAACCAAGAAGCACCTGGTCATGCTTTGTTTTGTGGGCTCTCTCCTATTCTATGGTACTCCATTTAGACTTAAATGTTGCTCCCCTGTATACAGTGCTTGATAAACTGTGTTCGCTTTACCCGCTCCTACGGGGAAAGGACCAGGAAGACTTGGGACTTGATTTACTAAATGTTTTTGTATTAGTTTCTTCATAGTGGACTTTTAGGGGAACCAGGTCAGCCAAATGAACTATGAGTAACTTTCACCCTGACTAGCAGGTCTTCAATCTGGGTGGATGGCTTTTGAAAAGGAAAACATGCTCGTACAAGAACGCTCCTAGGCTGATCTGAAGGCTTTAATGACGATTGAATACACATTTAAATATGCACTGTAGATGTGTGTCTTCCTGGTTCATAAACTTCTGTATCAAGACCTCTTTGATAACCTATCCAACTATCCCAAGGAGGGAGCGCTCTGGGCCCAGAAGCACAGGGCTCTGTTCCGATGTCCATTCTCTCGTACATGGAATGCATGGCAAATACATATTTCATTCTAAGTATGTCAGGGAAGGTATCAAAACAGAGCTTCAGAGTATGTGCTACTGATTGTCTGAGGGCCTGGAGCATCTTAAACAACCACGTCATTGAGTTTCAGTGTGTCTTATCAGAGGTATCCGTGTGAATTTACAGTTATGTCATGTATGAAAAAAGAAAAGAAAATAAACAGCTGTCATCAACAACCCAGTTGAGCTTGATTTACATCATTCATTCCTGCGAGAATAACTGAACAGAAAGAACACGTCGTCTCATTCTAGAAGTCATTTGGAATCATTTCCTTTGTCTGATTGTTTTGGAGCGGCAGCCTATGGGGTCAATAAATGCAGGGATAATGAGCAGAGTGGCGGAAACATCAAGTCATTATCTTCTCGTCCAATGTCATTTCCTTGCTCGCTCGCTCTTTCACTTCAAATTAATTTGGGTTTTCAGTCACCAAATGTTGCTTTTCACCACAGACTCTATACTTAATGGTTTATTGTTATCATTTTGATGTGAACTTTCAGTTGGTCTTTACCCATCTAACCACTTTTACTCATGTACTTTCATGTTGGATATATAACTGTATTTTCCCATTTCTGGTAGATCAATTCTAACTAAGCAAAGAGAAAAATGCTATCTAATTTATCAATGCTCCCTATTAATGTGTTGAATCTGGAAATAATCTCTGTCAAATATCTAGTAACTGAATACATTGAATCAGAATCCAGTTAAACAGGGAAGTCATTACGTTAATAGGATTTAAGACATGTCTTCAGTTACTCCTAGTGATGCAGGTAACATGGGGACTGAACATACAGTAACTATGAGCCTGTCATGAGATCCTTTGTATCCATGAGGTAGCTGAAACAGCAATCAGGGAATGTTCAAGACCATCTCATACAATACAATTACCCTGATCTTTTAACCTAGAATTCATTTCTGTCCATCTTATCAGGAACTGTTTGGGTCATTTATTACATAATGTTACTGTGTACTACTGTATGAGAGCAGTCTTCTAATTACGCTATATCAAGAACCAAAAACATACCTTATAAAGTCGTCTGTATCCTTGCGGTTTACTTCTTCAAATGACTTCTTGAACATTTTGAATGTTGATGTGACGAAAGTTCTCTAATGTACATGCAAAGCTTGAGATGGGAGCGTTCCTTCAGAGAAACAGTCGGACATAGTTGTTTATACATGTCCTTATGTTGAACTATATATGTGGACTATATATATTCTTTAGTACTTTGTTAGTACTTTTTTATAGAATGCGACTGTGTCAGTTTCCATATTCTTGTCAATTAGCTCTTTCATGGTGTGTTTATGTGAACATTGTCACATTGTATTTGACTTGCTTGGTTGAACACTACTTTATACAGTTTCAACATTAAACTTATACTACTATGTAATACATACAAATCAGTGGAATTTTGTTATTGAACATTTGTGCGTTAAAACAAGAAAATTACGCTGATAATTGCCAGTTTGCAAAATTTTATATATTTTTATATGAGATGCATATATTGTAAAATCAGCTTCACACACAATGTATTTAATGTTACATGTTCTATGTTCATTTCATCACTAATTCTTAGATATTTTTGTGCCAAAATATTCATACTGTATAGCATTAATTTTGAATAGCACTCAACACAATTGTCTGTGCTTCCCCTGAAGCATATGAGTTATCAGATACAATACTTGGTATAGGGGTTCTGATCTCAATCCCTCCACTCCTCATCCAGATTCTGAAGTATTTGTGTATGGTAAAAAATGATGATCAAGTCAACATGATATAACTTTTCCGTTGTTATATATGAAAAGAGAAGTGCGTCATTCAACAATTTGTAAATTAATAATAATAATAATAAATACAAAATAAAAGTTTTCTTTTGCTGCATGTAATTGGTTCTTTCATATAACAATGTTATTTCAACATTGTCACACATTTACATATTGTATGTTTTGGCGTACTGTGAAGCATGGTTTTGACAGCATCACGTTACGGGGATGTTTCTCCTCACCAGGGAGTAGGGCAGTTTTCATGATAGTAGACAACATCAGTGGAGCAATGTACAGAAATGTCATTCAGGGGGGACAAAGCTGAACCTAGAATGGAAGCTTATTGTCTCATTTCACAAAATAAAGAAATGGTTTCTATTCACAATTCTATCTTAATGGAAGATATGTTCTCATTATTATTGTGTCGGACAGAAGCATTCTTTCTTACAGGGAAATTCACTCAAAGCTTCACACTGCTTTTGGATGCCCTGGCAACAACTGCAATCAATGCTGGATCAGGAATGAAGAGTAAATGTAGAACAGCTGTTCTGTACAATGACCAAATACTGTTTCATGTAAGGGAACTTGTCCCATCAATCTATTTGGTTTTGGACATATGCTTGTTTTCACACATATCTGAGAATAGAATCAGACAAAGTGCCTTCATCCAAAAGTTGACCCTCTGCCTCATGTAATGGGTCCTGAATTAAATAGTATAAAATTGTCTGTACCACATGTAATAAATGTCCAGGGTGTGGCCAGTGAACTAATGAGGAATGTTTATGCTCAAAGGGAAAGAGGACTAGCACAAGAATATCTAGAACTGTAGAACATATCATTTTTAATAGTCAAATTGGACATTGGGGTAGTTATGATTATCATCTAGGGTGAGATCAGATTGAAAGGTTTATTATGGCTCGTTAAAAGCCTATTGAGGCCAAACCACAATAATTGGACCTACAAGCAATCCATTGAGATTAATTCAGTCCAAACCACAATTCCAAAAGGACGGAGTTAAGATTCAAAAGGTACTTGGGATGTCCATGCAAAATATAAATTTGTCTTGGAGTTTGCCTTTGACAAGCTTGCTTAAAGTACACTAGGGGTTTAAAAGTATATGTCCTACCAGGAACTGAAGTTGAAATTCAATATGTCAGATTAGAAAGACTTCAGGAAAAACATACAAATAAGAAGCTGTATGGGGTCTCTCATGAGTACTAATTTCCAGAAAGGGGAGAATTTGTTAAAACCGTTTAGCAGGAATATTACAATCAGCGTCAGTGTTTTATTCAAGTATTTAATGTAGACAATATGTACATTTTGACAGTCTCATACCACATCATTGGAAAAGTGTGAATAATTCAAATGCAATGATTGGCTTAAATTTACGGTGGAGACTGCAACCCATGAATAGTCAAATTAAAGGAGAAATTTAGCCTGACTTTGGAACACTTTACAATGATAAATGATTGATGTGAAAATTGATAGGGTTACATGATTGATAGGGAGATAAGAAGTTACTACAGACATATGGTTGTTGTTTGCTATATTTCGTTTCAATTACTTCAATTGGATTTTTTACTTTAATTACACCATGTAAGAATGTTAAGAAAACATTATTATACAGCAACAGACAGAATGAGAGTTTTTTTCACTCTCAGGGATAAGAACCAGTGACCATTTACTAGCATAACATTATCATGCCTTTGCAACCAGTGATATTTGTATACCTGAAGGAAGTCTTGTGGTGTTTTATGTTTTGTTTGTGACTATGTTAAAAAGTAATGTTACACTAGAAAAGAAAATCATATGTATTAAAGTGTGTGTGTGTGTGTGTGTGTGTGTGTGTGTGTGTGTGGACTCTCGCGCACTGTATGTAGGTCATTCAAGAAACCAATCACCTCCTCTTTTTGCCTTGTATCTTAAAATGTAATGTGAATAAAAGAGGCAGGGGACACAGAATGGCCATGATGTTGTTGGGTGTCATACTACCAACATGGTCATTGACATTATTTGGCTGGACAGTGGCGTGTCTGGCAGAATTACATTCACAACTGCTGCATATTCATAATTGCCTGGGTGCAGTGTGTGATTGAGGGGGAGCTAGGCAGAGATTGGTGGAGCATAGAGAAACACAAGGCTTGACGTCTGAGTGATGTTTAAATGACAGAGCCGGACTGCTCACCGGCCCCAGGGCACAGAGAAGACAAGACCCATTCTCCCAGAGCAGAGATGGCATCAGATTGATTTGATCACACACAGTGGATCAGTGTCCAAACCTCGATCCCTCTCTAAAAAGGTTGAGTTATAAGCTGACACCTAAAGGAGAGTGTGTTGCGGATCCCTTTATGTTCATATTTCGGGATGCTGTCTGTGACATCATAGTCAACATCATAGCTTGCTGACACTCCCAAAATGTGCCATGGCCCATGACAACCCTATTGTTTCATTCAGGACATTCGAAGGCATTGGTCTGCGATGAACGTTTCAACTCATTCCTTTACACACTATAAAGAAATCCATCCATTCGGATCATTTGAAACATTCTCAGAAACTCCGGAAACAACACTTTGAGTTACTTTTCCATCACTTAGTGTATTTCCAAAGAGGTCACACTTGACCAGTTGATAAGAGATTCAATGCATGTGTTGATCGCTGACTGCTGTTAATAATGACTGTCAGAGGATGGGCCTGCACCGTGTGTTAATAATGACAGTGTCAGAGGATGGGCCTGCACCGTGTGTTAATAATGACAGTGTCAGAGGATAGGCCTGCACAGTGTGTTAATAATGACAGTGTCATAGGATGGGCCTGCACCATGTGTCAATAATGACACTGTCAAAGGATGGGCCTTCACCGTGTGTTAATAATGACAGTGTCAGAGGATGGGCCTGTACCGTGTGTTAATAATGTCAGTGTCAGAGGATGGGCCTGTACCGTGTGTTAATAATTATAGTGTCAGAGGATGGGCCTGCACCGTGTGTTAATAATGACAGTGTCAGAGGATGGGCCTGCACCGTGTGTTAATAATGACAGTGTCAGAGGATGGGCCTGCACCGTGTGTTAATAATGACAGTGTCAGAGGATGGGCCTGCACTGTGTGTTAAGTAATGACCAGGTAAGCGGATGGGACAACACCATGTGTCAATAATGATAGTGTCAGAGGATGGGCCTGTACCATGTGTTAATAATAATGACAGACTCAGAGGATGACTTCACCATGTGGCACAAGTGCAATTTCAAGAGACACCAAAATAATTGTATATCTCCCCAATCTCGTGTTACAAAATATCTGGGATATGCCAAAAAATTTATAAATATAATGTAATAACACTTTCATCAACATATCCACATAATGTTTCTGTTTGAAAGGTAATCCACATTTTAAACATTAAATAAATGGCTCAAACATGTCTACTTGAGTACTACATAAAACCTTGACTACTACATACAAAAGTCCACATGTGTCATTTTCTCTCATGTCTCATTGGTTTGCTTGCAACTTTCTGTCAAAGACCCAATCCCAGTCATGGTAGCGACCCCTGCTGGTCATAAATCTAGATCACACCACTTTGTCCTTTTCACGTACACATTCATATATTGACGATCAGTCTCCAATAAGATAGTAAGGTATGTGTATGTGTGTTCCAGATTTAACAATAACCTGAACCAGAACCCAGTATAACGTAACTATCACAATGATATCGTCTTGCAGATCAAGACAATACCTGACGATTTCAGCTACCACTCTGCTGACCCCCCGACCTGTCTGTCCTTGTCCATCTGCTCATGCTTCTGATCTGGACCAGGAATAAATAGACTCTGGGCTTAGCACACATGCATCAAACTATTACAATTTGGACGCTTAATAAATTCACCCGACACAGCCAAAAGAGGACTGGTCACCCCTCGGAGCCTGGTTCCTCTCTAGGTTTCTTCCTAAAATTTGTCTCTCTTAGGGAGTTTTTCCTAGCCACTGAAGTTCAATACTACTGTTGTTTTTCCCCTGGGGTTTAAGGCTGGAGGTTTTGTGAAAGAACTTTATGACAACTGCTGATGTAAAAAGGGCTTTATATAATAAATGTGATAGATTGATTGATTGACATTGGCTTAAGGCTTTAGTGTAATATTTGCAATTGGGGTTACTTTCAGGATTAGAAATTACAGGTTAGGGTTAGAGTTTGGTAATGTGGAGAACAGAAAAACAAATTAGTGTGTGTGATCCAAATTTTGCTTATTTGTAAGTTCTAAAATTACACGTCTATTTCGCTGGTCACAACAAAGGAACATATCATTTCCGGCTCATGGTTTAGGTCTAGGGAAAACGTGGCAAACAATTGGCATATTGTTTGGTCTGGGGATACTTTCTGGTGTCGGCAAGTTAGGTGTCTAAATCATTTGGCTGGGGTCCCTCTTGTGGTCAGAACTAAACAAGGATCTCTGTTCAAATAGATTTTCGTACCACAAGATGGCACTGTCACTGAGCCAAATTCAAAGTAGATTTAATGACTTTATTTTATTGAAATACGAGCACTTGAATATATGTTTGTTCTACTAACGAAATCACAAATATGTTAATTTTTTTGCCCTTCAAAAGTTATGAACAAAACATATTTATCTATTTCTTTGGTCAACTCTTCGACAGGGGATTCATCTATGTGAGTTTCACGCATCGCTTGTTTAGTAAAGAGAACATTCTTGCACAGTGGCTCTACTCGTCATTCACGATTCCCCGCCACGATCTAAGACTGACCACCGCTCCGAAAGCCAGTTCTACTTCCAGAAAAGTGGTTTCCTGGGAAAAACCAACATGGCAGAGGAATTTACCATCAAAACTGGTCGGAAAGACGGAGGAATTGTGGTAAATACTTTTCAATTGGCTGTGAACGTCTAATAATGTGTTTTAACGATGTGAGCAACAAAGTAACGTAGCTAAACGTTGTGAAGTGGACGGAGTAGTAAACTGCACATTAATACCAATTGATTGACTTAATGAAGGGCATCAATAGCCAACCAACGTGGCTAGGGCCGGGGTAAATACCTACAACAAACGTAACCCGTTTGATGGTTACGTGGTTATTACAAATGCCTGGTAGATAGAGGCTAATTTACTTGCACAAGTTGCTCTGAGCTGTGGTTTATACGGCAAAACAACTTTACAATGTAACTGAATACACTTAAAAAATTATTGCAGTAATAACTGCACTACAAGTACAGAATGCAGTGCCAACGTCAAAAATATCACAGTTACCTGTTAATGTACTTTGACTTCAAAACGATCATGTTTTTAATGGTTATGTCAATGACCGTGTTCCAGTCTTATAAGATTTCTACTAGACTTCCTTTCCAATATTTTCATAGGAGATAGGCATAAAATGGAATGGTGTGAAAACACTAGGGATGAAAGCACTTCCTTTTACTTTAACTTGTTTTTATATCACATTGCACGTGTTTTCAGTTTCTTTCAAATGCTTTCATACATGAAAAGCAATAAACAAAATTGTGCACTGAAATATTGTAAAAAGTTACCTCGAGACTTCCTCTGACAGGCAGCACTAATGTTTTGCATGAATGTGTTTCTTCCTAGATCAATGATGACTGGCCAGGTTACAGTTTAGACCTGTTTAACTATCCAAAACACTACTCTGGGGATTTAGAGTGTGTCTACATCCCACATGGTGTCATCATGGACAGGTATACTGTTTATCTTAACATTAATACAGTAGGTTCAACGGGACAGCATATAGCCTAGCAGTTTGAGCAACTATCCAGTGACCAGAAGGTTGCTAGATCAGATCACAGAGTCAGCAAGGTGCGAAATCAGTTACCCAGTCCTTAAGCAAGACATCTGACAGGTACTACACATTACGTTGGTCTGTATTTTAGTGACCGTTAAAGGATTAAAATCTGGCCAACTGGACCGTCATATTATCTATGCTGTAGCCCTCAGCAACCACCCATACGCCTCATAGAGACTAATTAATAAGGTTCACCACATCCAAACTGTTAACTAAACAGCTGCCAGGTAGGTTTCTGACTACATGTACATTAAACGATTTTAACTACACATCTTAAAATCAATCGCCCAGTCCTTGCATTGATGGTCAAGCCCAGGGAACCGGGACAAGAAGACATTTAAAGTTATTATCGGGACATTGTCAGAGTCAGTAAGGAGGATGCCATGCCTGTAGTCCAGCTTTAGTGCAGACTAATGAAGAGATAGAAGAAGGTTTAGGGACTTCTTGACATTGTTTTTTCGCAGGACAGAACGGCTAGCCCGCAACATCATGGATGACCTGGGCGACCATGACACGGTTGTGCTATGTGTCCTGAAAGCTGGCTACCAGTTCTGTGCCGACCTGGTGGAGAGGATCAAAGCACTGAGCCGCAACTCAGACCACACTCTGCCAATGAGTGTCAACTTCATCCGCCTCAAGAGTTATGTGGTAAGGCCCCAAACATAAAGAAAGCCTTTATGATCTACTCAGTCATAGGACTTGGTAAAATAAGACTTTTTCCCCTGATAAAACTGTCACAGTTTGAACCAAATCTTTCACGGTTCCCTGTTTGCCTCAACCTTGTATGGATGTCTTTATATTGTAATTTGCAACTGGTTTAGCAAAGAGAAATGAAATATGAAAACGGCTTCCTAGATGTTGGGCTGTGTTGGGGTCCTAAGTGCTGGGGTCGATGTTGAGTAAGTTCATAGGTGAATTTAGCACATGGAGATGTGTGAAGTGTACTCCACAACCTCACACTTCAGCTCCACTAAACATCGCCTTGGCGTCAGCTTTGGGTTAATGTGAACTGTTACACCAGAAACCCAGCAAAATCAACTATTTTTCCTTATTTCCATTCACGAGACAGAATTCACTTGCATTTTTGTCAACAACAACTGAACCTCAGCAATTCATGAAACCTGAACGCTGCCTTGAAGGTGACAGTGCATGCAGTATAGCAGCAATCATTGATTTAATCGGGGACATTTCTTAATGGCTGATGCAATGCCTGACAATCTTCACCTCTTAGTGTATCAGTGCGGTTTAAATGGATTTTTGGATTTTGGATCCATTCATGTTCTTATATTTTTTAGAATACAGCTTAATGAATGTGTAATTTTGATAAAATGTATAGTCAGTTTTTGCCTCCATAGCTCTGAGTGGTTGTATTCCACAAGCCCATTCCCTCAGCTGGTTACAAAAACAGGGTGTGTGGTTTATTGTTGTACCAACTGCAGATTCACACAGATTCCCCTGAATTGAGTTTGTTTAAGAAGCAGGGAGGACAGTCATGTGTTGTTTCTGACGCAGGGGTCCCAAGTTTGAGGCCAGATGTGGCGAATCGGAAGGTGTGACTTGCCAAGCTAGTTGTGTGATGACCTTTACACTGGAATAAACAAAGCATGTAGGCCAACAGGGCCCTTATACAGTACAACGTTTTCACATTGTTTTGGTTGGCTATTTGTATTCATGTCATATTACTGAAACGTCTTATATCACACCTAACCAATATGTGTATTTCTTTCTTCCACTTTCTTGTAGAATGATCAGTCAACAGAGGACCTCCACATAATTGGAGCAGAAGACCTCTCCTTCTTGACTGGAAAAGTGAGTTTCTCTAATCACTTTTAATAAAATACATAACAGACGTAATATTTAGCATTAGCAGATATTGTGTGAGCCCTGTAAATCCACATAATTGGTACTCAAAAAAGTCAGGCAGCAGTGAGCCCAAAGGATGCCCCATTCTCTCTGTAATATCTAACAAAAATAATCCCTGACTCAGGTTTAACCAAGAGACATTGAGTTTCATTTATGTACAAATGGACACTGACATGTTTGTACGAACAGAAGCAGATTCATGGTCTCCTCCCTGATTTCATTGTGAGGAAACAATTGATAAGACTTGATAGCAAGACATGCTGCTTGGTTGTAGTTATTCTGATCTGGGAAAGATTTGGAAAGTGTCTCTAAACAACCAGAGTGGGGCAGGCTTTCCCACATTCTGCATTCATTCATTTCTCTCACTATCAGAAAAAAAATTCTAAAATTCACTAATTGTTTAGGTGCAAGCAATGGACCGCGTTCAAACAAAATGCTGACAAAGTCAACAATACAGACAAAATAAAACTGACAATCTACATTTAAAGAGGGATTTATACTAAAAACAGACATGGACAAATACAGAAATTATTATTTATATTTACAAATGAAAATACAAAAAGGAGAGGAAAAAGAGACCTGGATCTTTTAAGACTTGTGAGGAGACATTAGTGACACCATTTTTTTATTGCCTAAATATCTGCTGAGGTCTTACTAAAAACATTATATTGTTCATTATCTTGGGAAAACAAAACAATGGCTTTGTTAGTCACAATGCTGCGGTACCAGGGCCTCTAATCTGTGAGTGTGCACGTGGTTCTGTGCATTTTTGTGTTTAGCTTTTAATGAGATCAAAGGTCAGCGAGAGAGACGCTGCTGACATATACAGCTGATACAGAACCACAGACATAAGCCGTTCCCCCAGTGGCACTAGTCCAGCCTGTCATGAGCTGTCTTATTGCTCAGCCTATTGCTTATCAACACACAGCGTTGGGTGTGAAATAATTTAGACTGACCAAGCCTTACTGTTTTCTGAGACAGACACTGGCCATTGTTCAAAGTGTAACTTTGTGGATTGATGTGAAGCAATTGCTGCCTATACTGGGGAAAGTTGGTACTATACGTTCTCCCTCAGTTATTAGCTAACAATTATGCTAACTGATCATTACAGTGTTATTTATGTCACATCTACTTTGTATCCAGTTTACACTGTCTGGATTGAGGATTAAGGTTTGTAAGTCTTCACTGTCTGGAAGAAATTAATGACACTACTGAGACCCAGACAGACAGACACAGCATCAACTTAGCATGGCTTAAGTTCTGCTTGACTGCATCTTTTATGTTTCATGTGAATTGATAGTAGAGCACAGCCCTACCACCGCAGGTAGTTTTGTTAGTCTTCTCTTGATTCTTGAGAATGACTTGGTTACTTTTTCCATCAAAATAAATTCCTTGAGCACACAGGCTCTGTAACCAATTTTCATGACCATGCTAAATTGCAGACATTGCAGGCAAACAGATGGGTACAGAATAAACACAGACACGCTAGTCTGAAAAGCAATGCAGTCTTTAAACATTCCTTCTGTAGTCACTAATGTGAAGTAATACATAACACATCTAGCATTAAAAATCAAGAGGATTTGGCAACTGGAGAACCGGGCGGGAAGCCCTTTTTACCAGATGCCCAAATGACTTGTCCACCTATTTCTCTTCTAACGTGATGTCTGGTATTGGGTAACTGGCCCCTGCATATGTGGGGGAAGAGTTGCTAGCTGGTCATTGACTTTCGCTATATTAGGAATGTTCATTTCCTTCCTGTACGACTGGAAACATTTTTAGGGAAGACTCTCATTCATTATTAAGCACAGTCCCAGAAGGCCCTAATTAAACAAGGATGTTGTTGAAAATGACTGGTCTCAGTCAACTTACCTGGTAAAATATGGGTAACAAAATAGCCTTGTGTTCTACTTCTAAACCCTTATCCCACCAAACAGGAGTCTTTTTCAAAGGATTTCACAAAACCTCCTGACTTTGTAGAGAAGTTCTAAAGGCTGTGTCGCTTACATACTATAATGTCCCATTACAATAGTGTTTATATATTCCAAAATGAATATTTTATGTGATAATGGAGTCTCTAGCGTATTTAAATGTAGGAAATCTGTGGAGCACGTCTTTCAGTCCATGTTATCTTGGTATGCATGTGCAGCACTTCTGTGGTGGATTGAAGATAAGTTCCACATTCCTTTGCATAACTGTTTCCTTTCTTTTTTCTCACTGACATCTGCTTGAAAAAAGAACGTCCTAATTGTAGAGGTGAGTCAATGTGTTTTTTTATTTTCTCTATTTTATTAATGTCTTATACACCCTTCCATTACTCCTGGGTGTGAAGAACATTGCATGTCTGCATAACAGTGAATAAGAGCTTTATTTATGGCCGACCAGACCAGTGCAGTCCTTCCCTACCAGAGTCATATTCATTAGGTTGAACAGACTGGAGCAGGGAAGGACTGCACAAATGCATCCAATAACAAATGCTTGTTTTTGTTTTCAGTTTCAAGGATGAACATTACAGTGGTCTCTAATGAATACGACCCTGAATTGGATATAGAATCAAACTTTCTTATTTCAACCATTACAGAACTTTGATTGTCCCTTCTGAGAATTGTTAAGTAAACGTTCTTCTCAGCAGATCATTTGGGATCCTATTATGTTTCTATCTATGGAAGATTTTTAAAGCTAATCAGAGCATTACTGTAATACAACCGAATACTGCTCCCTCCTAATTAGACATCCTTAGAAAAAGCATATGAATAAATTCTGTTTTCTATACAGAAACAGAAACCAAACTGTTACACAATTTAAAGAATCAATATAAATGGCAGTCCTAATGTAGAGACCCAGCTGTCATATAGTTCTTTTTGCACTCTGCCATCACGTCAGCATCCCGACCATGGTCTATGTACTCCTTGTAGTTTGGTTTGCCGCAGTTCTTCGTGAACACAGTTTATGATGAGAAAGACATGCACTTTCATTTAGTCTTCCCATCATCGCCTGTCAACTGACCCAGCAGGTCTGCAGGATGTCATCGAATGCCAGCACTGACTTTGACAAGAACGGTTGTCATAATGCATTTATTGCCTTTACAGTTCATGGGGAAAGGTGTTCGATGTCAACCTTCCTGGCCTACTCACACCAACAGAGACTCGCACACACTCGCACGCATGGCCAGGACGATTAACCGCGCCGTCTACGTATGTGTCACATTTTAAAGAGAGTGGAAAACAATAGAGCTGCGATCAGCTGACATAAACGAACTCAGACAACAAAAGACACCAGTGTTGTCCAGGTCTCTGGGAACCACGTCAGACTGAACCCACCGCAACACAGTGTCACTAGAGGTGTTAAGGCTCAGAAGGGTTTCTGCATTACACAGGCAGTTCCCTTTTTCACTGGTTTCACACTACTCAGTGTGGCTACACACCCTTGCGTGCACGTGCGCACACACACACCCATACACACAAAATCCTGCCACTCTTGTTGGTTTTGTTAATGATATACCAGTAAGCCCTCAGCTTGATGTATCTTTTCCTTTCAGTGTTAAC
Organism: Esox niger; assembly: GCA_016801105.1. Taxonomy (NCBI): domain Eukaryota; kingdom Metazoa; phylum Chordata; class Actinopteri; order Esociformes; family Esocidae; genus Esox; species Esox niger. Next base: position 37,352 of record JACXGJ010005278.1, read on the forward strand.
AGCCAGTCACATTGTCCTACTGCTGTACTTCTGTGTTTTTTGTTCCCCGCAGGCAATAGTAGACACAGGCAAAACAATGACTACACTCCTTAAACACGTGGAGGCCTTCAGGCCCAAAATGATCAAAGTAGCAGGGTGAGTCCTGGTGTCGATACACCATTACAGACATGTGGATTTATGCAAGGTCACTCCATTTTCTCTCCTAGTCTAGGCAGAGAGATGGGACAATGAAGCTGAGCTTCAGTGTGTGCCGGGGGAGTTCATTGCGAATGTTTCAGTAATATGCTTGGGTTGACAGAAATTCTCTCTGTTTCAGTTTGCTGGTGAAGAGAGTGCCAAACAAGCCAGGATGTTTCCCCGATTGTATGTAGCAGTTCTCTACATTTGGATTGCATTATTGAAATGGTTTTCATGAATGAGGTGTTCATATGATTTTACCTGTAACATTATCAGTTACAGCAGTTATCAATGGTCTGTTTATAAACTAAGGGCTTTGTTTGTTGTTTTGGTGTTCCATTGCTGCAGTGCTAATCCCTTTTCCATTTCAGATGTTGGTTTTGAGATACCCAATCATTTTGTGGTGGGATATGCCTTAGACTACAACGAGTATTTCAGAGACCTTAATGTAAGTCCTCATTAAATACAGGTTGGTTTTCAGTGTCTTGTTCGTAACATTCCCCACTTCCTGAAGCTAGTTCATAAACTGCTACCTACTGGGGCCTGACTGATATGAATGATATCATGTCAAATGATTGGAGAAATTTATCATATTAAAGATCTTTGATAGTTGTCGTGGAACTTCCTCTTCCCACAGCATATCTGTGTGATCAGTGAAAGCGGCAAGCTGAAATACAAGGTCTGAGAAGTGATGCTTATAGGATTCTGCCCAGGAGACGTGTTTCGACAAGAAGCTCGCACACTTCCCCTGAGAGCCCTGTGACAACTGGAGACCTTCAGCCACGTTCATAACTCATCAGAACACTGAGGATTGACCATAGATTGACCATCGGACTCAATGCATAATAATAATTTTTCTAACAAAGCTGTGAATTTACTGTACATTTATACTTTTAATTAGAACTGTCCAATTGAAATATAGAGAATATAATTAATGACCGATTTCTTTTTACTCATCTCAAGCTGACTGCAGAACATATTTTACCTATGTTAAAGTGAAAAGATTAAAAAAGACGGAAACACATTTAATATGAATTTGTATTCATATTGTCCATTGGACAGGGTCCCCAATGCAACTGCCTTTCTCTAAAAAGGGAAGAATGTACTTCACTTCCACTGGCAATTTCATTTTAAGTACTGGTTACACTTTTGTGGTACAGTTATTCTATCAACAAACGGTCAGAAAACTGTCTATAGGTAAGCAGTTGATTGCTGCAATTATGGTTGAAGTTTAGTTTAGAAGGGTTAAGGTCATTTATAGAAAATAGTTTAAATGTCACTGATAATGTCTGTAGAACATCTCCAAACATCTGATAACTTGCTGAACTTGAATTCATGCATGATACTAGACTATAACCAAGTATGTCCCATTATTCAGTGCTAACCATCTCTGTAAATTACTTAATACAAAACATTTTACACATAAGTTGACATGTATTTTTCTCTTCAAAGTATATTAGGTTAGCCATGTAATTTGAATAAAGTTGAATCTAGTCCAAATAAATTAAGTTTCCTCCTGGTCAGAGGGAGGCTGCTAACCAGACTGAAACTCAGCTCGCATCATGTCTGAGACACAACTGGGTGTCAAGCTGCTGATCCATTCACTTCCAATGTACCAGTACCTTACTAAACCAAAATAATGGTGGGATGATAAGCAGTAATGTAGTATACTATAGTCATAGCATATTTGTCAGACACTGACATGATGACAAAACTGCTAATTTCCTGTTCTTGGACAAATAAGGAGTCCTGCAATTTTCCCAGTTTGTTGGCCTTATTGTAAACACTTGTTGCCAAAGCATTTCAGTATTCTAGCTTTGCTCCTTAGTGGTGAAGAGGGAGACAGACTTACAAGGTTTTAACTCACTTCAGTAGACCTGGTCCATGTAAAAGAAAAGTAGGTTACCGACTGAAAGAATAAAGAACAAATGGGCTGTTTGTGTGTGAACTGCCTCTGTATACCCTGACATGATTCCAATGTTTGAGTAGTGTTGACAAGGAAACCAAAAGGTTTGGCCTGTTTACCTGCATGTCAACTCCTAATGTCATAGATTAGGGATCACCTCTCCAGAGTACATTTAACCCCAGGCAGCTGATTCATCCAAGATTAATATATATTTACTTATTCCAGATGTATATGACACTATCACCTCTAAAAAACTGCCAGTCAGGCACTCCTGTTCTGTTCATTCATTATTCACCCATGTAAAATGCCCACATCCACCGCCACAGCCCCAGAGCCATTAGAAGGAGGACTCTCAGCCAATGGAATTGAAACAGGCAGTCAATGGAAGCCGAACTGGCCAGGCAGGGCAGTATTGTAAAGCCCAGGCCAGGATGACCCCCTTGACAAAGGCCACCAATCCCAGTAACAGGTGGCTCCTTCTGCTGGGAAGGAATGAAAGGGACATTTGTCTGGGTCCTCAGAAACACATCACTTAGAAATCCCTCCTTTCAGCTTTGTGTGTGTGACAGTGTGTGTGTTTGAGTGTGTGT
>JACXGJ010005279.1:6525-40015 GCA_016801105.1 Esox niger
ACCTAGAAGATTTGGGTTCCGCGTGCCCCTTCACTGTTAGAGAGATTATCATGTCGCTAACAAGAGAAGAAAAGGAAGGGTGAAAATTTTTAATTTCATATTAAAAGGTGACCCGATGATTCTTGTGTTGACTCACGGAAATTCACGATTTTTGGAAGCATTTGTGGATGTACCCAAAACGTTCCTGGTGAAAATGTTGTGAACCAATTATCATACCACTATTCCTGCAAACATATGCACAACAATTATAATATTACATGTGGCCCCTATAAATTAAAACAAAATGACCATTAGTCTACATTTATAATATCCTGATTCTCAGTGGATACACTGTAGAGTTTACTAACTGTACCATACATGACAAAAAAAGGCTTTGGTTCACTGAATTCTATATTCACTAGTTAATATACATTTCTCCATTGGCTTTTGAGTGGAAGGTATCAAATGATATGTTGCATATTGTAATTTGGTTGCTGAATAGGGAGATTGCATTCAAGGCTGCAACACCCACCTGTTTTGCCTGATATTAGGCATGTTTTTGGGTAAACGGCATCCTGAATTTACAGACATCCTGAATTCTATAGAAGTTGGAAAACATATTTGAAGGCAACGGATTCCACAAAAAATGATGTACCATTACCCTGCCTGGCACTTTACACATCCAAGATGCTAAAGCTCAATGTTCTGATCAATCCAGCCAATGAGAAACCAGACTGATGATCATGAGCATTCACCTCCAATTGAACACATCCCAGCTGTATAATATCCAACATCAAAGCAGATTAAAACATACACTGATTGTCACCTAGATCTACTTACAGCAGGTTGCTCTGGATCAGAGCGTTTGCTAAATGACAAATGAAAATGTAAAATTATGTATCAATAGCTCTCAGTAATATTGCTTATCTTAAACAGCACAATTATGCTGTCCTATACTCAATGTATTGTAAAGATTTTGATCTTTCATATATTTTGTTCAAGATCCGGTGTGCTTTAAGTGTTCCATTCATTTTTGAGCAGTGTACATAGAGGCTGCACTCCAACACGCCTTCGCTACTTCCCATTGGGGGAGTCCCCAGTGAAACAGGATGCTGTTTGATTATCATCTTAAGTGCTGGCCCATTAAAAAGCTGGCAATTAAGCCCTTGATTAAGTTTGAGGGGAGAAATCAAAGGACAACTTTGCTCATTTGCAGAGTTGATATCACGGCCAATTCAAAGAACATGAACATGTCTGAGGCCGATGGCTGCAAAGTCTCAAATGTAATCAACACGACTGAATGTGGATCAGACTTTAACATTGGTGAGACTTCTTGGTGACGTCCGCAGCTCTATTCTTAGCTAAATCATCAATCACCCTGCAATCGCAGGTAAACTTGATTGTGACAATAGAAAACATTCAAAGGCTGAGGGTGTCGGGACGAGGGGCTGTCCACTTCCCATTGGATGTCCAGTCTGAGAGGTACCTCTAACCTCCTTCACAGTGAGTAATCGGGACATGATCAACGTCTGGGCTGCGTTCGGTACCTGTTCACATACTGGAACATTCCATAAAGAGGCAATGGCGCCGAACAGAACTACTTGATAAACTAAAGCATTGGGTTGGGAAACTTCCCCACATCCTCCCCATCCCTCTTTGTTTGTATGATGACATTGTAAACCGAAAAAAAGGTTGGCCCAATCCAGGCTTACTTGCATTACTCCATTCCAGAACAACCCAATGCCCTCTTTTCTAATCTCTCCATCCAGGTGAAGTCCTGCAACTACTCAAGTACAGCCGGCCACTCAACTACCCCCTCACTTGAACCTTTCCTGTCCACCATTGCCCATATTGTCTCTGGAGACCTCATCAAATCATCCATGCTTGCAACTCTCAGACTGACTCATTACCTGCTTCCGTGTCTCTTCCCAACTCTAGTTGTCTCTATTAGAGGTACCTTCTTGACCCTAAGAAAGGTAGGCTTCAAGACCGCTCACTCAAATTAAACAGCACTCAATCCTGCCAAGTCAGAGACTCTCCTCTGTTCTCATCCTCAACTTTATCTGAGATACACTCTCTGCGTTGGACACTAAACCATCAGATCCTCTTCTGGGGCTCATTCTCAGCCCAGGCAAAGCTCTTCCCTGTTCTGGCACTCCTATGGTGGAACACCATATTCTTTCTACCAACCTCAGGGGGAAGAGTTTTCTGAGCATTTTTTTAAACAAATAATTTAAAAGGAAAAATATGTATCCATAACATGTACTTCGAGGCCACATGTTTAAGTACATGTTGTGGGTAGCTAGTATTTATTGGTGTGAAATACTAGTGGTGGTGGAAGTAGATATTGTTAAAGTATATGGAGTTAATTCAGTCATAAGAACAATGTAATAATAAGACAACGTATTTGGGAAAATAAGTACAATCAGCCTAATCAGACCAGCCATTCTAGGGTGCACAGTACCCGGCGTTGCATCCATAGTAGCACCATTTGTCATCTTTTGCCATCTGCCTTTGTGGCATCATGTTTAATTTGTGACTTTCAGCCTCCGTAATGATGCCATTGCCCCAGGGCAACTGTAGGCCTAGCCTGGTTAACTGTCAACAGTCTAGCATAGAATTCACTGAGCAAATGTTTACAACAAAGACCTATATGAAGGGCATTCAAATCTTACCCTACGAGAGCTGGAGCCTGCTGGTTTTCTGTTCTACCTCATCAATAATTGGACCCACCTGGAGTCTTAGGTCTGAATAGGTCCCTGATTAGAGGGTTGCAATGAAACAATGGAGTGGAACTGGCTTCGAGGGCCAGATTTGAATACCCCTGACCTATATGTTATTAATGTTGAATTTCAGTGTGTTGAAATTGGAGTGGCTACAGTGTTTTGGAACCAGCTGCTACGCTCATACTAGGGCATGGGGTAGGTCTGCTTCAACTGCAAGAAACTCTACTCATTTACTGGAGCATGTACACTGAAAATCAGTGATGGTGAGGAAACGTATGTTTACACTCTCGACACTACTATTTGCTCTTAAAAGTGAGAAAGTTGTTCTCATTTGTCAATTGACATTAAACTTTTTTTTTATTGAGGTTGACCTCTTCATGAAATGTCACTTAAGAGAAAAGTTGCTACATTGTGCAAGATGTCAAGGCTACACCATCACTGAAACCCTGAAAAGAAATCACACAATGACACTAAAGAGCAAAACACAACACACACACAGGAAATTCACAATATGAGAAGCCATTATAACCTCTATCACACACAGACACACCCAGACACACCCAGACACACACAGACACACACAGACACACACAGACACACACAGACACACACAGACACACACAGACACACACAGACACACACAGATTCCCAATTTGAGTAAAATGTGGAGTTTATTGCATTTTATTCTGCTGTATGAATCCAAATGGTAGAGATCTGGTAACAGGGTTTAGAGTCAATTAGAAAACGGAGACGCACCATTTATTTTCAGTTATACATGAACTAGTCATTTTAAATAACTAGGTTTATATTTTTCTATTCTTACAAAAACTACATTTACTTGAATTTTGACCCAAGCTCACCACTGAGGCAAAATGGGTCTGATTCAACAACAATGCACAATTACGAGGAGGGTCCAATCACAGCATTATCTGCAGGTTCTCTGGACTTCACTTGTATTAAGCACATGAACAAAACTCAAACTATCAGCAACTTCAACTATATGGTCTTGGGTTGTCCAAATTACCTAGATGGAACATTTAATGTCACAGATGAATATTGTTTTTACAGCACAGATACTTCCACTACCCAGACATATCTTCCTGTTTTCAGTACCAAAACAAAGACTAGTACTACTACTGAGCATCATTTAATGGACATGGTCACTAATTTTTATAAATTAAACACCCAAAACAGACTGCCCCTGAGCCCATTTAATCAGGGCCTCATATGTAAGAGGATTTCCTGCCAACAGATTTACTAAATTAAGCTGCTGCTTAAACAATAACAGAGCTGTCAGGCACGTGACTGGTACCGTATAAAAGATAAGGTAAATCATTTCTTCAAGCAGCGACAGACTCCTCCAAATTGCTGCTGTTAAAACCACTTCTGTGGGTTTGGATTTGAACAAAATAAACGGCACGACATTAATGAATTGCTAGTTCGACTGGAGAAAATTGTGATAGGGCTGTTGTCGACAATGCAGTGATAGAAAAATGATAACATCATAGCTTCAGGGTTTCATTGAGAGGTGGACCTATGACATCCTGTAATGAATACTGTTGCATAAGGTCGGATACTCCTTAGTTTACTATACTGATTAATCAATGTAAAACATGGTTTCTTTTTACTGTCTGACTAAAATGTAGTATTGCAGGTTACCCGTCAGTGTGGACATGAAAACATACACAAGTTAATAAAAACAAACACAACCATTAATTCCTACATCTTACCTTCAGCCACAGTTTCTTCAATAGTGACTTGGTGCCGGCCAATAGTACATGAACGTCCAATTAAATTGCCACCTGCATGACTGGATCCACTGGTACCCCCTCCTGAACCCGGTCCAGAACTCACCAACTCCCTTCGAGATGAATCAAAGAACTTCCTCATGATAGCTAGTCTGTTTAAATATGATGATCCTCGCTGTAATCAAAATGACGCAGACTGCTCAAATATCCTTGTTTCCAGTTCTGTTAGTTGTACAAATTAACCTTGTAATTCTGGACAAGGCCGACTCACTGACACAGCCTGTGAGTTTCGTTTGTGTATGCCAAAAACAGCAGTGATTTCTTCACCAGCTAACGTTTTCTGCTGTCAGTGACCTGTCAACCATTTGCATGACAGACTAGATATGGCCTAGCTAGAGAGAGAATAGAAGACTAAGTTAATTCCGCTAAAACTACTACAGTATTCTAATTCGGACTTCCTATCATCTTGGAGGAGAACATTTCTCCATCAGTGCAGCTGTTCAGAGGGTTTTGGGTCCCTCCATCTCCGCAGCTAGCTTATGACATTTCATGTAACGTTAGTAGCTAAGGTTATCCAGGTTATCCTCTAAAAATAATGTCCGTTGCAGTACATCCCAGGTGCAACATGCCAATGTTACACGATCGTTCCATATTCAATGTCGTTCAGAAAATAATCATTATTTGGAAGCCTGTTAACGTTGCAATGCATAATCTACAGCTAGCTACGCTACCAATGAGCTAACCACGAACCGTTAGCTAGCGATTTCGCAACAGGAAATGCCCATCAAACTGACAGGAAATAGTAACTCCGGTAATGTCTGCTCCATTGAGCTATGGCTATCTAGATACTTTCAATATTACTTTTGTTTGACATCTCAAATAATAAAATATAGATCAATCACCCCCTAACTAGTCTTTTAAGTCAGACAAACGCAAGCTAGGCTAATACAAGCGTTGTCTATTACGCTAACGTACACTACGACGACAACATCAACATTGCAGCTGCTTGTCAAGAGGTTTACAACAGTGGGTTCATGGTATCTGTAGTTCTATGCTTATAGTGATTGAGGACAGATCTCTTTTCGTGAGATTGGAAACATATTACTCCAATTGTGTTTTGGTCGCTAGCTAAAAAAACTAAACAGTAGCACAAATACTGTTTACAGTAAGCACTGCTTTGGTAATATTTTGTAAGATCTGAAATATCTATTAGTAATAAGGGGCATCGCAAACGGAGTGAGGGGTGGATACGATTCCTGGGGCCCAAATCTTGGCATGGCATCGCGATGCAAGGCGTGAGCGGCCTATTTGTAATTACGCATCGTCTTGGAACTGTGGCATTACGTAGAATTCTGCAAGGGATCTTGTGGCCATTACCTGTCGCTTGCTAAAAACGACAACGCAATTGGTCGGGTGTCTGCTGAGCGTAGATCGCGGAAATGTTCCTCCTTTCATATGTTGACCACTACATTTATGTCTCATACTTTCTCTTTATCTCTGATACTAGCTAACAAAACCCGGTTAATGTGCACTAGATGTATAAGTTACTGTGCTTCAACATTGTTGTTGGAGTTTCAGGCTGGCCGTTTTGTAAAAAAACAAACACTTTGTGACAACTGCTGATGTTAAAATGGCTTTATAAATTAAACTTAATTGATTGATATAATCAATCGCTTGACGTCAACTTTTTTGCTCACCAGCCACTGTGGCTAGTGGTTTTCCAAAGTTACTAGCCATTTACAATTTTCTCTAGCCACTATTTTGTTATTGGGGGAATACGTTTTATTTGATTATGGTGTGCTACATCTTAGCCTGTCTTGTTCACTGGTTCAGTCACTATTAGGCAAAGGTGGTAAACCACTACCGGACACCCCTCTGTGAAATACTTTATAAACAGTGGCTACACACTTGAAAATGACAATAATTAATGTGTTAAATATGCCCTGTTTTCCATATCTACTTAAGCAGCTAATGCACGCTACAATTACCTCCTTAATTAATATCAACCAAAATATTAGAACAATATATTAATTCTTAACATAACCTACAACTATTAACATGTTATTTAAAAATAAATATGAAATAACCCATTAGCTTTTTAATGAATCACATTCAATATAATTGTTGTAAATTTTTGTTGTTATGTTCTTGTTACTATAGACTTCCATAAAAAACGAAACAGAGCAATATTTATTACAGCCTTGTCAAATAATTTTTTTCCAATCTTTGCTTTAACATCACACGTTAACCTCCCTCTACTTCCTTCAACTGTACTAGGCTCTGCTGGTGTCTTCTACATCAATAATAAATAAATAAAAATACTCCATATATTGCATACATAGCCTAATGGTTTTGGTGATAGTACATACCCTAACCTGATGGTCTTTTCAGCTGTCATTTTCGTTTGTCTTGCAAAAAATATATTTTATGCAGATTAGGTGCAGCTTTAGGTATAATTTCCCAAGTTTTAATTTAATATTTTGACATGCTTGGGTGTAAAAGAAAACTAGGATCCAACATTACTCATCCCCGCGATGTCTGGACCCGTGTGGTCCTGTATGCAAGGTTGTCAGATTTAATTGGCTGTAAACTGTATTCTTACGCTATTCTCCAGGAAAAAAATCTATTTGCCCAAGCCCATTAAAAATAGTCCAATTGTTTTTGACACCTACCCAACCTGGCAATACTCAATATGGTAAAAGTTTCCTCCTGCCGTAATTTTAGCAACAGTGCTGGTATTTTATATGAGCGCAAAATCATGTTTTACCATCCCTACACACAGAGGCGGTGCAAGATTTTGGGAAGGCTGTTGCCTTTGAGATTTGAATGCAGGAAAAACCCTGTGTATAGATATATACAGGTGCTGGTCACATATATTATCAAAAAGTTGATTTATTTCAGTAATTCCATTAAAAAAAGTGATACTTGTATAATGTATACAGTCATTCCACACATAGTGATATATTTTAAGTGTTCATTCCTTTTAATTTTGATGATTCTAACTGACAACTAATGAAAACCCCAAAATCAGTATCTCAGAAAATTAGATTCAACATTGAAGACACCTGGTGCCACACTCTAATCAGCTAATTAACTCAAAACACCTGCAAAGGCCTTTAAATGGTCTCTCCGTCTAGTTCTGTAGGCTTCACAATCATGGGGAAGACTGCTGACTTGACAGCTGTCCAAAAGACGACCATTGACACCTTGCACCAGGAGGGCAAGAGGTCATTGCTAAAGAGGCCGGCTGTTCACAGAGCTCTGTGTCCAAGCAAATTAATAGAGAGGCGAAGGGAAGGAAAAGATGTGGTAGAAATATGTGCACAAGCAATAGGGATAACCGCATCCTGGAGAGGATTGTGAAACAAAACCCATTCAAAAATGTGGGGGAGATTCACAAAGCGTGGACTGCAGCTGGAGTCAGTGCTTCAAGAACCACCACGCACAGACGTATGCAAGACATGGGGTCAAGCTGTCGCATTCCTTGTGTCAAGCCACTCTTAAACAAGACACAGCATCAGAAGCATCTTGCCTGGGCTAAAGACAAAAAGGACTGGACTGCTGCTGAGTTGTCCAAAGTTATGTTCTCTGAAGAAAGTACATTTTGTATTTCCTATGGAAATCAAGGTCCCAGAGTCTGGAGGAAGAGAGGAGATGCACAGAATCCCCGTTGCTTGAAGTCCAGTATAAAGTTTCCACAGTCAGTGATGGTTTGGGTTTGTCATCTGCTGGTGTTGGTCCACTGTGTTTTCTGAGGTCCAAGGTCAACCAGGAAGTTTTAAAGCACTTCATGCTTCCTGCTGCTGACCAACTTTATGGAGATGCAGATGTCATTTTCCAACAGGACTTGGCACCTGCACACAGTGCCAAAGCTACCAGTACCTGGTTTAAGGACCATGGTATCCCTGTTCTTAATTGGCCAGCAAACTCGCCTGACCTTTAGCCTATAGAAAATCTATAGTGTATTGTGAAGAGGAAGATGCGATATGCCAGACCCAACAATGCAGAAGAGCTGAAGGCCACTATCAGAGCAACCTGGGCTCTCATAACACCTGAGCAGTGCCACAGACTGATTGACTCCATGCCACGCTGTATTGCATGTAATTCAGGCAAAAGGGGCCCCAACTAAGTATTGAGTGCTGTACAGGCTCATACTTTTCATTTTCATACTTTTCAGTTGGCCAACATTTCTAAAAATCCTAAGTAATATTCAAATTTTCTGAGATTCTGATTTTGGGGTTTTCATTAGTTGTCAGTTATATTCATCAAAATTAAAAGGAATGAACACTTGAAATATATCAGTCTGTGTGGAATGACTCCCTACATTATGCAAGTTTCACTTTTTGAATGGAATTACTGAACTAAATCAATATTTTGATGATATTCTAATTATATGACCAGCACCTGTAGAATGCTTCCCGCTAAAGTGGCTAGTAAGTGACTGCGTTACACGTCACAGCCAAATTCTACCCCCATTTGGCGGGTGCCTATGTCAAGCCCTGGATATAAAAAAGTGATCAACGAATCTCCTTCGAACAGAGCTAGTTGCAAGACTCGTATGTGGACAGCAAACTGTCAAATTGGTTTCAAGTCCAACTTAACTGCAGGTTGCGTGCGCACTTATTTTTCGGTTTGGTTTGGACTTCTGAGTGGGCGTGACATTTGATCACACGAACAGGGTGGAACTTGGGTGGGACCAATCTATGTAGTGCAGACCCAGAGAAGGCGGCTATTTCTCAATAAGCGTACCAGGTATTAAGAATATTTACACAGTGATAATCTTCTTAATACCTTGTTTACTTTGCAGTATTTATGTATTATCTCTGATGAAGTCAGTCAGTGCGGATGAGCAGCCCTTAACAGAGGAAGAATACAAAACGTTTCGAAAGCTTAATTGGCAATATTAGCACTATGGCAAAACAGTATATGTCCTACAAAAATATATCGTTGAGAAAAAACAATTAGGGTAAAATGATCAGTGTAAGCCAAGAAGAAGCATACTAAAATGAACTTTACAATAATAATGTTATTACGCGATCACAAGTTATATAAACAAGATAAATTGATCAACGTCTAAAGTAAAAAAATTAAGAAAAGAGCAAGATGTTGACAGTAAAATGTGTAGACTTCCCGATTTTGAAAGGGGTGGGACCGAAAACCAAGAGGGCAGAAACCAGTTTCCCCACCTCGTCACTCCAGTCTTCCTCATTTGAAAGGACAGGTCGCTAACTGTAAGTACAATTTTTAGTGTAATTTATAAAATGATGTTAAACTAGACCCAAATAAGCAATGTATTGATGTTGTTGTTTTAAAACGAAACTTTAGAATACTAGTTTTATTAGACACTGTTGGGACATATAGGGTGTGTCTCGGATAGAAACGAAACATCGGAAGTTATTCTTCCATTGCTCGCTGACAGCTAATATACCTCGACTTCAACAGATCTGTTGAATTGGTTTTTAAAGTCAATCACAAGCTGTGCTACTTTGTCACATGTCATTATAAGAATTGTGTAACAAAGCTTATTCGCCAACTTCCCTAACGTATGTGACGTGTATTTGGCTGGTTCAAAACTATATAAAGCTCAGGGCCGCAAATTATTTTGTTACAAAATAGGATTCTTGCGGAAGGGTAATGGGCAAGTAGTTTCTGTGGGAAAGGTAAACTCTTAGTAAACAGGACTATATTGGCGTGTGTGTGTGTGTGTGTGTGTGTGTGTGTGTGTGTGTGTGTGTGACTTGTGATTAGGATTGTACTTAAAACATTTTTAGATAATGCAATTTGTGTAGGAGAAAACTGACAGGGTAGAATTACATTTATTTAAAATAGTAATATCAGTCCAAATAATTGGACCAAATAATTTGTATCTATTATGAACACACCACATTGTGCATTAAAGTAAAATAAAAGTATACATAACTAACAATCCCTTGTAATGAACTGAATTTTTTATAGCTTTCCCATCTCTCTTGCTCAAGTTTTTGAACTCAGTATGGCAGCGGTAAGTCCCAACATTTACTGAGTCTACTCTTGTAAGGTTTGTTACAACATTTTCATACATTTGCATGCATTTTGTAATGGCACGCCATTGGAATTGAACCTATAATATGCAATTGCAAGCATCATCCTCTAGAAATTGAGTGTTACAGGAGCCCAGTTTTGGAGTTCATTTTCTTGTCTATATAGCATTATATTCATTCAAGTTTATCATTCAATCAGGTTTACATAAAGAGGATTGAATTAGGTCATTTTTACGGTTGTAGGCCAACTGTTATAGACAAGGCACTACACCAGCCTGTTTTTGTTAAAGTATCAGCCATACAGCAGAAATTGTACTTTAATGTAAACTGTACACTTTATATTGTGTAAACACACAGAGCATAACTGAACAAACATACTTCTTCTGAGAAGTTTGTTTACCTTTATTCCAGGACCCAAAGTACAAGAGAATAGGAGAGTGACAGCGGTACTAATGCATATGGAAGTAAAGCGTATTCCATGTCATTTATTTCCCATTGTAGATTGGCACCCGTGGAACCGTGACTGAAGCGGCCGGTTTCAAACCAGAGGAGGATGTCACCCGTCTGAGAGGAGCCATGAAGGGGGCTGGTTAGTAATCCCAATAAGGTGTCAGATAGCATTGTGAAACATGTCGAGCTGTATTTGTTTTAGCAACAACATGAGTTAAATGCAGGAGACAAAGCTGTGACCAATACCGAGCATGCAATATTATTACTTTTTCTTTTCAGAAATATTTTTATATCCTTAAAGTTGTCTGTAAGGAGATGTATATTAGTCCTTACAATGAAATCAAAACCAACCTAGTATGCTGCGGTCTACAGTTGAGTCAGTTGTAATTGTGCTAGAACTCTCTGCAGCACTTCTACTTTTCATTTCATTGATTCCTATGAGTGCCCTAAGAGTACTTTCCTCACTGCAAACTAAGTGTATCATCAGTAGCCTATACTGTATTTAGCATTTCTCCTGTTGCATTCCAAAGCTGTAAATCTTGTGTATCTAATGCTATCTTATGGAGCTTGTATAACTACATACATTTCAAGATTGTTTCTCTTAAATTTTCAACACAAGCCTATAGAATAGTGTATCGCCTGCACAGTCTGAATGAGTATATCATGGCGCCGTCTTAGGAATGAAGATTCTGTTAGCGAGGCCTAATGGGCTTCACCTGACTCTAGTGTGAGATGTAGGACCAGATGGCACAATGATAAACAACATGCCCGTGGGACCAAGGGAGGAGCTTGGAAACAAGAAGTGTGTGTTGAGATTTGGACTGAGCCCTCGCTGTGATAACATTTAGACGTTTAGTATGTTTCTGTTATTCAGTTAATTGAAAATTCACCCACACTAGGGACAAGTTCTTGTCAGAGTTGTCAGTGACAAGTTCAAAGATTGGTTGGACTTCTTGTATTCATTTCAACAGTGGCTGCTTGAAAGAGTGCAGCAGGCTAGTCAGATCAGTCTGTGACTCTGAAACCTATTAAGTCACCTTGTTCAGTGGGGGTTTAGGGAGCCAGTACACGACCCTCCGTTCTCTCTGCCACCAACAGGGATGGGTATTTGTGAGAGCTTTTTTCTGAGAGGGATTGCAAGTTATCAAGAAACTAAGCATTACAATGTGATGGTATGCATTCATGTAACCCTATGATGTTTTCTATTAGGCACTGACGAGGCAGCTGTAATTGATGTCCTGGCATGTCGTACTGTGGCTCAGAGACAACGCATCAAGGAGGTTTACAAGGTGACAGTTGGAAAGGTAATAAGCTCTCATGTAATCGTCGCGTAGGAGTGAGGACACTGTATAATTGTCTAAGACCGTTGATTTTGACCTGTGGAATTATGACACGAAAGTTTGAATTACCAGACCTTTCCAATGATACACACTGCCAACTCCTGCAACACATTTTTTTGTTTTTATGCCTGGTGGGGGTATGCAGAGATTGTGTAAATTAAAAGTTATGATGCAGCCCCTGGTCAGAGACTGTTAGCTGGGGAATTCAGTATTTTTATAACTGCAATAGAAGGCAGGCCCTTAACCCTATACCAGAGCTACTTAATGCTGTGTGTGTGTGTGTGTGTGTGTGTGTGTGTGTGTGTGTGTGTGACCAGCACTCATGAACACAGTAAAACCTGGCAGTTTGGTCCACACAAGCCTGTGCTCACAAGTAAAATCTAAATTAGGCTTTGGTGTTAGGTTTATGGTGAAAATTACAATTGGGGTTAGAGTTAGATTCAAGCATTATGGCTTAGGTGTTCAGGGACAGCGAAAATTATAAATTGTTTTTCTTGCCCACACAAAGATACAAAAAACAAATGTGTGTCTGTGTTAATAGTCACAATGCGCTGTTGGTGACTCCATCCTATTTTTCTCATTTACTTGTTAGCTGATCATTAACTTTTACATACAGATGGGTATGTGTTGTAGACAGAGGAGAGAGAGGAAGAGTTTTGTTCTGCCATCATAGATTAGGTGAATAGTACTTCTGTTATTAAGTAATGACCCTTGACCCTTTTCAATCTGGAAGCTGTTTAAAGGAAGTAAGGAGATAACAAAATGACAGGCCCCATGTAAAACATTAACTAATGTCAACATTTAATCTTCTGACACTGAGTTAAAAGTTGACACAGAATCTGGAGTAAAATTAGTCGTTGGTAAAATTTGCCTAGACTTTCCATAAATTCACATGGAAAACCTAGGAGATTGTGGAATCCTCTTGGTCAGAAACAGTGAGTCATCCAGGCCTTTTGGAGCAGGCTGACAAAGCTCAGTGTATTCACCACACTGTGTGGCCAGCTCTTCAGCAGACCCACCCATCTGGAAGAGCACATATTGAATAGAATGTCTGATTCATCTTGGAAATGAGCGAGTAGAACATGTGAAAGGTTCCTCAGTGCAGATATTCAGTGGGTATAGGAAATAAGCGAGTAGAACATGTGAAACGTTCCTCAGTGAAGTTCTTTAGAAGTTATAGGAAATGAGTGAGTAGAACATGTGAAACATTCCTCAGTGCAGGTCATTAGAGGATATGCAAGATCGAGCACTATGCAGGGGACTCTGTTCTTTAGGGCTATTTACATGACCATGTGTCTGTCACTATAGGACCTGGCTGATGATCTCCAGGGGGAGCTGACTGGAAACTTTGAGAAGGTGGTGCTGGGCCTCTTGATGACCCCTCCTGTGTATGATGCTTACGAGCTGAAGAATGCCATGAAGGTCAGGGGTTATTACTGCCCAGGAAAACATCGCCATGTTCCCAAGGGGAACGTCACAATGCTGTTTGAAACTGTGTAGCGTAGAGGTGTTGTCATTTTATGGGGCTATTTGCCTCATCCTCTAGTTAATGTCTTGAATCATACCACTCTATCAAGCGCTTATGAAACTCTCCTTGTACTGAATGCTAGGGAGCTGGGACAGAGGAGGCTGCTCTCATTGATATCCTGGCCTCAAGGACAAATGCTGAAATGAGAGCCATTACAGGGGCCTATCTCAAAGGTAAGTCATTTTCTGTAATGTCTTTTTCTTTAAGGTGATTGTTGGACTACAGGAAGACTAGCAGTTTCAACGTTTTCTGCTAATATCGATCCAAATAACGAAAACAATTATACAGTACATTATATTTTTGTGCCTTGTATTGAATCTCCATCTGCACAAGAGGTATCATGTGCATTGTATGGTAGAAGTCAATACTTGAGTACTTATTGCTGTATATACTGAGGATATTTGATCTAAGATATCAGTGACGTGTCCTCTTTAGAGTGTACGCACACACAATGAATCACACATTAGGAACTCAATGCAAATTATGAATGATTTATTAGTGTCTTGTATACAGCATTTTAAACCAGGTTGTTCAAATCTTAATGATGATTGGCTGAAAGCCATGGGAAACGAGACCATATGCCTTGGGTATGACAAGAAATATTACTTACTGTTCTTATTACCCTGGTAACCAATGTAGAAGAGTAATAAGGCACCCCATGGGTTTGTGGTAAATTACCAAAACACTGTGGCTGAAAGCTGTATACCATCATACCTCTCCCCCTCAGGCCTTACTGCTTAAATACTGATTTGTTACCTGCCGTAGCTTTGACATTCAAAAACCACTGCAAGTTTTGTGGTTAGAATTACCTTACCATACCACATAGACTCTGATTATTCTTAACCCCTACTTCTTCTTTTTGCACAATCCTGCGACAGAATATGGGAAAAGCCTGGAGGAAGATATCGAGGGTGATACTTCTGGAATGTTCCGGAGGGTTCTGGTCTCTTTGGCCACGGTATGAATAGACCATTCCAACATTGACCTCTGAATACACAAATAGTTAACGTTTACCTTCCACCAGGCAAGGGAAGCAAACAAAACTACAGTAAATGGATCATTGTAGACAACATAGTCAGTCCCTCTTCAAATGACTTCATCGCTTGTATACACTTGAACTCAGGGATATTTTTTCTATAAGAGGTGTCTTATAACCAGGTACTGGTCATGTCATTGTCGGATGTTAATATGCCATCTGTGTTCTCACTGACAGGCAGGTCGAGATGAGAGCAACAATGTAAATGAAGCCCAGGCTGTGCAGGATGCTAAGGTGAGAACATGGACCAAGACAGGACAAGGCCTAGCTCAGTACTCACTACTACAGGGTGAGAAGTCAGGACCAGCCCTTGATTAGAAAAATGAGCACCAGGATCTACTTCAGACATTTACAGCAAACATAACGTATCATCTAACGACCTCAAACAAAGTGTTTGGACATTTTCTCAGGATATCTACGCTGCCGGGGAGGCTCGTTGGGGAACTGATGAGGTCAAGTTTCTAACGGTGCTCTGTGTGAGAAACAGAAACCACCTCCTACGAGGTATTGTGAACACATCAGCTGACTTAAACTGTGGGAAAGGGAATTTATCAGATTTCCTCATATGATTATGATTGCTATTTATGATTAACAGGCATACAAGTTGTTAATTTCACTTCTCACTTCTCTTGTGTAAAGATGATTTATCCACTGACTGGTGTTGACACAAAATGTCATACACAGACAGTGTTCTGCTGACCTCTTCTGGTTATTTTGGCAACCAAAATCATGTGACAATTACTCACTACAACACTGCTATTGAATCTACCTAATTTTCTCTCTTTCTCTCTTGTCTCAGTGTTTCAGGAGTATAAGAAGATCTCTGGAAGGGAAATTGAGGACAGTATTAAGAGGGAGATGTCTGGCACTTTGGAGGATGTCTTCCTTGCAATAGGTCCAACAGATGCTAAATATTTCACCGTCACATCAGTTATGATATAGATGAGAGAAAGTTTAAAACATGGAACTTGACCATAAGAGTGTGCTCCAACAAGGTTCACATGAAGTCCAACATTTCCAAATTAATTCATAAATTTGATGGAAGATAGTACCAAGACAACATCTTAAATGTTGAAACAGAAATTTTGTTTTTAGAAAACTACATGCCAGTTTCTATTTGATGCCAGCAACAAGTGTCAAAAAAGTTGGGAGAGGGGCATGTTTACCACTGTGTTCATCACCTCTTCTTTTAACAATACTGTATGCATTTTGGGACTGAGGAGACCAATTGCAATAGTACTGAAGTGAAATGTGGTCCCATTCTTGCTTGATATAGGATTTCACCTGCTCAACAGTTCAGGGTCTCCTTTGTCATATTTTAAGTTTCATAATGCACCAAATGTTTTCAATGGGTGACAAGCCGGACTGCAGACAGGCCTGTTGAGCACCCAGACTCTTACTACAGAGCCATGCTGTTGTGATACATACAGAATGCATTTTGGCATTGTCTTGGTGAAATAAGCAAGGCATTCGCTGAAAAAGACAGTCTGGATGGCAGCATACAGTGGGGAGAACAAGTATTTGATGCACTGCTGATTTTGCAGATTTTCCTACTTACAAAGCATGTAGAGGTCTGTAATTTTTTTCATAGGTACTCTTCAACTGTGGGAGACGGAATCACATTGTATGATTTTTCTAATAATTAATTTGTATTTTATTGCATGACATAAGTATTTGATACATCAGAAAGGGCAGAACTTAATATTTGGTACATAAACCTTTGTTTGCAATTACAGAGTGCTTATGTTTCCTGTAGTTCTTGACCAGGTTTGCACACACTGCAGCAGGGATTTTGGACCACTCCTCCATACAGACCTCCAGATCCTTCAGGTTTCGGGGTCTTCGCTGGGCAATACAGACTTTTATATCCCTCCAAACATTTTCTAATGGGTTCAGGCCTGGAGACTGGCTAGGCCACTCCAGGACCTTGAGATGCTTCTTACGGAGCCACTCCTTAGTTGCCCTGGCTGTGTGTTTCGGGTCGTTGTAATGCTGGAAGACCCAGCCATGACCCATCTTTAATGCTTTTACTGAGGGAGGGAGGTTGTTGGCCAAGATCTCGCAATACATGGCCCCATCTATCCTCCCCTCAATATGGTGCAGTCGTCCTGTCCCCTTTGCAGAAAAGCATCCCCAAAGGATGATGTTTCCACCTCCTTGCTTCACCGTTGGGATAGTGTTCTTGGGGTTGTACTCATCCTTCTTCTTCCTCCAAACACGGCGAGTGGAGTTTAGAACAAAAAGCTATATTTTGTCTCATCAGACCACATGACCTTCTCCCATTCCTCCTCTGGATCATTCAGATGTTCATTGGCAAACTTCAGACGGGCCTGGACATGCGCTGGCTTGAGCAGGGGGACCTTGCGTGCGCTGCAGGATTTTAATCCATGACGGCGTAGTGTGTTACTAATGGTTTTCTTTGAAAATGTGGTCCCAGCTGTCTTCAGGTCATTGACCAGGTCCTGCCGTGTTGTTCTGGGCTGATCCCTCACCTTCCTCATGATTATTGATGCCCCACGAGGTGAGATCTTGCATGGAGCCCCAGACCGAGGGAGATTGACCATCATCTTGAACTTCTTCCATTTTCTAATAATTGCGAACAGTTGTTTCCTTCTCACCAAGCTGCTTGCCTTTTGTGCTGTAGCCCTTCCAAGCATTGTGCAGGTCTACAATTTTATCTCTGATGTCCTTGCACAGCTCTCTGGTCTTGGCCATTGTGGAAAGGTTGGAGTCTGTGTGTGGACAGGTCTTTTATACAGGTAACGAGTTCAAACAGTTGCAGTTAATACAGGTAATGAGTGGGGAACCGGATGGCTTCTTAAAGAAAAACTAACAGGATTGTGAGAGCTGGAATTCTTACTGGTTGGTAGGTGATCAAAAACTTATGTCATGCAATAAAATGCAAATTAATTATTTAAAAATGATCCAATGTGATTTTCTGGATTTTTGTTTTAGATTCTGTCTCTCACAGTTAACTTGCATTTGTGGATGCTGCCACATACTGTGATCACAGACAATGGTTTTCAGAAGTGTTCATAATCATGTCTGTTTTTATTGTATTGCTGAATGAGAGACCAAAGATCACAGCCATCCAATATTGGTTTTCACCCTTGTCCCTTGTGTACAGAGATTACCCCAGGTTCTCTGAATCTTTTAATGATATTGTGTACCATAGATGATGAGATACATTATTCTTGAGTTGGGGCCCTATTTGTCCGTGTTGTCTTTCACAGAGTGGTGAACTCCTCTGACCTGTTGCCAATTTACCTAATTAGTTGTGTGTTTTTCCACCAGGTTTTGTTTTTTTGCATTAAGCAACGTGTCCAATCTTTGGGTGCCTCTGACCCAAGTTTTTTTTCTACTTGTTGCTGGCATCAAATTCAAACTGAGCATGTATTTTCCAAAAAACAACAACCTTTCTCAGTTTGAACATTTCGTATGTTGTCTTTGTGCGAACCCTACTTTTTTTAAATGGGGTTATAATTGCCATAGAATTTAATGCAGAACATTTTTGCTTTTTAAACTTTAAATGGCTATTTAAACTTTAAAGTGTGCAGCCTGGTCTGCAATAGTATGCTTGTGTACAGCTTTTTGATACCTTTAAAACTTTCTGAACTTTAACCTTTCCTATATTAAATGGTAGGTATATTTCTAGCTTTTACTGTTAAAGCTTGAAAAGCCAAAACCACTTAGACATCTTACAGACCAATTCAATTTACATTGCTTTAAACATGTTTTTTTATGCTCTTTGTAGTTTTTGAACCATTTATTTTGAAATTAACATAAAAGCTCCACAGAGTATAAAACCTTTAAAGAGCTTCAACTTTACTGTAAGTCACAGTGGATAAGAGCGTCTGCTAAATGACTAAAATGTCATGTAAAAAAATTCTTGAACACATGTTAATCCTGGTAATGATGATATAGTATTCACTCTAGCCTACTTTACATGTACAGCCTGCTGTACGACCACCTGCAACAATAACCGAACAACAAGAAGTCACCTTCATATAAGTGGCTATTACTAACACAGCCTATGAAAACCCTGTTGCTATCTTACCATAGCGGTCACTACCACTATTACTATTATTACAAATCCATAAACACTTAAAAACTAGCTAATTAGTCATTTTCTTTCATTTCAAAAAGGTTGTTATGCTGCCATAAGTAATGTATAAATCCTTTCAATGTTTTGCAGTGAAATGCCTCAAAAACAAGCCCGGATTCTTTGCGGAGCGCTTGTACAAATCCATGAAAGTAAAGCTTTTAAATCCCTTTTCACCATGCATCACCCACTGGGTTCATATCTACACGTGAATGTTATCTGTCAGAATGTTGACAGGTGCCTCCGTTCTCCTCAGGGTCTTGGAACTACAGACACCGTCCTTATAAGAATCATGGTGGCTCGGGCAGAGATCGACATGTTGGACATCAAAGCAGAGTTCTTAAAGGCATATGGAAAGACTCTATATTCCTTTATCAAGGTGAGGTCCGGTCCGCGATAAACATAATATATATAAATATATAATTGAGTATGGGGTTTAATGTATGCGCTTACCTAGCTTACCAAGAAGTGAAAAAAAAATCCTGTCTTATTTCTGGTATATTTTTGTGATCTAGCCAATTGTGTTGACTGTGGAGTTTAGAAAAATCCAGAATCTAGAGAGAAAGTAACTTTTCCAGTTAAAGCCTCATTGTCACAATGGTCTAACTGATCTAAATCAATTATGAAAATCAGCACTTGCAGGAAATACAGCTGCTGGTCAGACTTTTACACTGACCTGGAGAGATTGGATTAGTATACATCTCTTTCTGTTATTTAGAAGTAATCTGACTGTGTCTGATATGTTTAGGGAGACACATCTGGAGATTACCGCAAAATCCTGCTACAGTTGTGTGGCGAGTAGGACGCTGAGTCTGTCAGAAATGACTCCCCTCTGCAACACCGTTGGTGCCTCCTCCTATCTGCAGTTCTTTGCTCTGCTCTTCTGTGGCATGTATGAGACTGACCATGTTAATTTTTCTACTGTTTGTAATGCTAATTAAACCAAAGCCAAGTGATATTTCCCCCCGCCTGCATCTCTTCACTGATTCCCTGTGACACAGTTAATTAGCGGTGTTTGTAACAGAGTGAGAGCTGTTGCCGCACATTTCAGCAAGCATTAAAAGATGGATGTTATGTACCCAGGCCTCCCAACCCTGCAGGAGCAGGAGGGCATTTTTATCACTGGCTGATGGAAGTCCTTTTAATTCATTAGCTTGAATGGACTGCTTGTTGACTCAGCTCTTAGTCATTTGATTCAATTAACTTAATTGGACATTAGTCTGATTTGGCAGGGAATAAAATATGTAGCTAATCAATTTAAGCCTCCATACCACCTATATTCATAGCCTAGTCACCAGTTTGAATCAACTGTTGAAATGTTAAATCTTTTATATAGGTGTATGGAAACTTCATTTGTAGTGTATTTGGTGGGTTTTAACCAAAGATTACTCCATGAGCTTACTTGTTGGTGGATTGCTTCAGTTAACTCCACTGGCTCTGAAAAGAGGTCACACAATGTCCTTATGTGGTTAATGTTCAACTGCATGGCTTCAGAAACAGCTGTATCATTCTATGTATATGTTAACTTGTCTTGGGATTACAAGCTTGTGTAACAGTCCAAGTACGCCTTCTTGCCGAGAATTTAACATTTTGAGTCTCAGTAGGGTCACATACAAACCTCTGTGGACTGACTATTGTCACTGCAAAAGAAATAACATATTACATCATTACAGTACTGCAGTGGTGAATGCAAATATTAATAAAGCAAAAGCCCCATAAAATATCTTATGATAAAGGAAAGCATTTGTTGTATACAGGATATCAAGAGGCAATATCCATTTAATAAAAATAATTGTCTTAAAGATGATGGTACATTAGAGTACAGTATATTAGATGTAATATGGTGCTATTTCACAGCAACATTGTAACCTCCCAACATCGGTTACATTTTGATTCCATTGGTTGACCAATTATTAGGATTGACTTTTAGCAAGAGAAAAGAGAATAATCAAACTTGGGGGATAATGCATTTGGACAAACTGAACAATATTTAAATAAAACATGAAATTGTGTGTGTTTACTGACAGGGGATACTCTGAAAACAGAAGACAGAGTTGAAAGGTAAAATGTACAGTTGAATGGTTACTAAGATGTGCCGGGGCTCTGTCTCTCCTTGTATAAACCTTCACCTCCTGTATCTTCACACCTTGACTCATACTGCTGGAGGCTATGGTCTGGGAGGAGTGAATCCACAGAGTGATCCTGAGACTAGATAAATAACAAAAATGTATGTAACGGGAGTCATGCACCAAAGGTCAAAGCAAGTAAAGAATCATCAGTATACTTCAAAACATTCTATAGACCCTCAACTCATAGCAAACCATTACACCATGCATAACTGGATAAAGCTAAGGTGTTGTTTGCAGTTGCACAGAAACACACAAGTCAAATTAAAAAGGAAGCCCTTTGCAAAAGGCAAACCACAGAGTTAGCCCTGCAAGTCAAATGTAGGTCACACTGCATTTACAGATGAGAAAAAAGGTGGCTCTACCCAGAACTGCACCAACATTTTCCATAACAGATGTTATGTTGTTGAATGTGTTGTAAGCAAAGCTGGTTTCTCTTATGATGATCTTCACTAAGGTGATGCCAAACCAGCACGTTAATTCTCCAGAAGTTCCTTCACTGAGGTATGGTTGTTCTGACTTCACCGAGGTTCGGTTGTTCTGACTTCACCGAGGTTCGGTTGTTCTGACTTCACCGAGGTTCGGTTGTTCTGACTTCAATGAGGTATGGTTGTTCTGACTTCACCGAGGTTCAGTTGTTCTGACTTCACTGAGGTATGGTTGTTCTGACTTCACTGGGTTTCGGTTGTTCTGACTTCAATGAGGTATGGTTATTGTGAAGTTCTTACCAGGTTGAAATATCATCAAGATAAATTAAGATATCATTTATAATTTGAAGCAATTGCAAATATACATCAAAGTACATTAGTAGAGTCAGTAGACAGATAATACATAGATATATTAGTTCATTCCTTCCAGAAGGACAGCACATGTTGATCAGCTTCAGTATTATAGTAATGCAAAATCAATGTAAACATGCTGGGGTCATCTGACATGAAAGAATGTTGTTTGATATTAATAACCACTATTTTAATTACAGTATGTTGTGACAAAAATTATCCAGACTTGCAAGATACAGAAATGTTCTGAATTCAGACGGTCCAAATATATATTCCGCTATGGACAGGTGACCCACAGGCAGAAACATCAGATAGCGATGTTTATGACTCCATACTCTTTTTGGGAGGGGAACTAAAGAACGGCATGCCACAATTGACTGAACAAAGATGACCATTATGACCTCAGGGTTTACCCAGACTTCCCAGTCAGGAACTCTATTAACAACAGCATCGGTCAGTAAACATGCTTGAATGCTTCTACTGCAGTGCTATCATGAACCTCCTCAAGAACATTAAAATGAAAACATTCTCAACAGATTAATAATTATTGACCTTCCTCATGTTGGTTTCTCAAGTGTATTTCCGTATTGTAGCCTTTACTGAATGTGTTGACAATTAGATGTTGGGTGTTAGAATCAAATAGTGTATACACTGCGTATAGAAAATCTACATCCTTTGTTACATTTTGAGGTTATACATTTAGATTAGTCTAACTTATTTATACAACATACTCCACACTTCTAAAGGACTTTTTTATTACTGCGTAAGGAAACTATATATAAAAATACAAAATGTAAGTATCAAAATTGTTAATACATGAAGTTAGCACTTGGTGAAAGCACATTTTGCAGTAATAAAGGTGCATGTCTGTAAAGACTTTGCATACCTTGATTTGGCAAAATTTGTCCTTTCTTCTTTGTAAAACTGATAAAGCGCTGTCAAGTTGCTTGGTCTGTCAAACAACAGCAATCTTCAAGTCAAGCAGCAAATGTTCTATTGGATTTACTTTGCGACTCTGGAAATTTAATTTCTAATCTACTCTACTGTGGCGTTTTGCTTTGGGTTGTTTTCATACCAAAAGTTGAACTTCCATCCCAGTTTCAGCTTACTTGCAGACAGCTGTAGGTTTTCCCCAAGGACGTTTCTGTACATTGCTTGCTAACGAGTTGCCCATTTCCTGAGAAGAGAAACATTCTTTACAGTAGGGAGGGTGTTTGTCAGGTGATGGGCCTTGTTAGGTTTGAGAGATATGTAACACTTTTTTAAGTGTCATATTCACTGGGCAGTTATTTGAATATGTGTTTATTGAATTTTGAGGCAGTAGGAAGGGTTCCATTGATCTTCAACTCTCCTCAATTTGTAAATACAATTGGACCTCAATAAAATGGGAATAGGGATGAAAATTTAGATTTTTATAAACATGGTCCTGAAAATGTTTAATTTTGAAATAGGAGAAAGTGAAATAATTCATATTTTTAGCTTTTGGCTTATCCAATCCTGTTCCGAACCTTTTGTATTTTTGTGGCCAAAAATCTCGGAAAAAATGAAAAACTGTAATAGGACATTTTGCGGCAGATCTAGCTCTTCTACCATAATTTATTACAGTTGACCCCAACAAAGCCTTCATGTGGAGTCCACCCAGTCAAAGTGCTGTCAAACAGGCGTATAATAAACTTTGTACATAAAAACTCCATCAATCCAATAATATACATTAATTTAATACACTGCAACAACTGAAAGTGGAGTTTGTACGTTTGAGATGTTACCTGACAGGCTGTTGCGAGGTATTTCACCAGTTTTACCTTGCATATGTTCTTCAGGGCATTCTGACCAGTCCTCTGACTGACTGACTGTGGAGAGTATGATCAACAACAGTTCCGGATCCTACCACCTCCCTGCTGACCCACTGGTGGTGCCTGTTCTGGCAGTGATCATCTTCATGACTGTTGCTGGCAATCTACTGGTCATCATTGCCATAACCCGCAACCTCCACCTACACACCACAACCAACATCTTCATCACCTCGCTGGCCTGTGCCGGACTCATTATGGGCTGCCTGGTTCAGCCGCTCGGGGCTTCTCTGTTGATGACGGGGAACTGGCTCCTTGGTAGCTTCGCATGCGAGCTCTGGATTTCCGTAGACGTCCTCTGTGTGACAGCCAGCATCGAGACACTGTGCGCCATCGCCGTGGACCGATACGTCGCCGTCACGCGGCCCCTCAGGTACCCGTCTCTACTCGGGAAACGGCGGGCGCGGCTCGTGGTCTGTGTGGTGTGGGCTGTGGCGGCCCTAGTGTCCGTCGTCCCGATCATGTGCCAGTTGTGGCGTGCTCATGATGACACAGTGGTCACGCGGTGCTACGAGGAGCCACGCTGCTGTGACTTCATCACCAACAGGCCCTATGCCATTATGTCGTCCGTGGTGTCCTTCTATGTACCACTGCTGATCATGGTCTTTATGTACAGCAGAGTCTTCCTCATTGCCACACGTCAAGTCAGACTAATTAATGAAAACCAGCTGCGTTTCCTCAGTGGGTATGACATCAAGCTAATATCGCACTGGGACTGTGACATCCCTGGGAGCCCTACTGACCAGGCCGGAAACATCACTGACAGGTCTGAAAACATCACCAACAGGACGGGAAACATCACCGACAGGACTGTAAACATCACAGACAGGACTGTAAACATCACAGACAGGACTGTAAACATCGCCGACAGGACTGGAAACATCACCGACAGGACTGGAAACATCGCTGACAGGTCTGGAAACATTGTTGACATGGCCAATAACATCACTGACAGGTCTGGAAACATTGTTGACAGGGCCCGAAACATCACTGACAGGGCCAGAGACATTGACTGGACTGGTGACACCTGTAGTGCTGGAAGGAGCTTCAGTTTCAGCTCCATTCAGTGGAGGAACCCAGGCCGGAAGTCCACTTGGCCAACTGTTCGGAAAGAACACAAAGCCCTTAAGACCCTGGGGATCATTATGGGGACATTTACTCTGTGCTGGCTACCCTTCTTTGTGTGCAATATCATTAAGGTGTTTTCTCCAGATATCCCATCCAGGGAGATTTTTATTCTGCTCAACTGGCTGGGCTACTTTAATTCAGGCCTGAATCCCATCATCTACTGCCACAGCCCAGAGTTCCGCTCAGCCTTCATGAACCTTCTAGGCTGGCTGGGGTTTTCTAAATTGGGGCTCAGCAACACTAGTCCCAATCTGGTGGAAAGCCGAGCATATTCAAAGACTCACTGTAGCCGGGGTAAGAGCCAGGGACAGAGCCAGGAGCAGGTCATGGGACTGAGGCAGGGCCGGCTTTAGACATAACTGACCAAACAAAAGGCTGTAACTGTGGATTTGACTTTTCAGGCATCTTTGTCCATTGAACAAAACGATCCAGTCACTCGAAGCTTCTGCACGCTTGTGGATTCTGTTCTGAGGCTACTGATGTTTTAATATTCTAGCCTAATCGTAAAAACAAGCTATCATACAAATTGAATAAAGTTAGATGAAAACTGAATACATTTTGTCAAGATTAAATACTGTTTAAAGTATTTATATAACAAATACTTTATAGTATATTATAACGTAAGACCTGTGCACTCATCTTAAGTTAGCAAATTAAGACAACCAGAGATACTACACAATTCTATGATTTTCAGGTAAGGAGATGTCAGTCAACAAATGAAGCAAATACAGTATGAAGAGAAGAGCTATGTTACATATTTTGAAATTGAAGTATAAATTGTGTTGCAATTGTAATGGAAGGTTTCTGTGGAAAGGGTTATTTGTAGTGGGCACATCACGCAGGAGGGAAAGGAAAGGGAATACAGAAAGGTTAAGGCCAAGATTCTAAGATGGGCCAGAAAAATGTAATATGTGTGCAAGCTAAAGGGCATGGTAACAATGTTTTATTTGTTTCAGTGTTTACAGTTATCTGTTTGTATGAGTGATTAAGATAAATAAAACTCCATACTCTGTGCTGTTTGATTTTGCAATGTGCCACAGAATTTCACTGTCATTTCAAACCTTTTTTCAAACCTCAACAGAGGTCCAAAAACTTCAATTACCACCTTAAAATTGTATTAATTATCTTAGTAATAATTGAATGAAGGATTTCAAACATGGGAATATTCCATATTAGAGTTATCAAAATACATTTTGGGGGGAGATAGCTTTACCTATAATTTTGATGTCACAAGTTCATTTAAAATTATGTTTGATTTTGTTTGGTTTTAATATGAATGTGATTTGCAAGGTATTCATGTGTGAGGTGATTGTGGATGTGGAATTTCAGACATTATTCTGGGAAATAGATTGATGAACAGTTGCCAGAATTGTAGAATTAACTGGGTAATCAACTACTCCTGGTGATTAACTGTTTGCTAATCGAGTGAGAGCTTTTAAAAGTAATTCTAGAGGAAAGGGTGCTTCTAGAGTGTCTCGTTATTCCGTAGTTAATTTAGGTTGTGGGAAATTACTCAAATACATCTGCATCCTACATTTGAATGTTGTGTTTAGGTTTAGAGGTTCCAATAAAAGGATCCAACATTGTCATTGATCTGTAGCAGTTGGTTCTATTTTTTAACTGATATTTGATTAAAATTACAAAAACCTGTTTCTTTTCATAGAACTATTAGCTGGAACCCGGCAACAGACATAAGTATATCCCACTTAAGCTCTAATTTAATTTAATTTCTTACAGCATGTTTTGGGGTATGGGCAATTCCATGTGCAAATGAGCTACATGCCACTTCTTAAGATGTCAAAAAGACTGAAACAGACATATCGGGAAATACTGTTAGTTGGAGGGAATGGTCTTTTGTCCATTGCCGTCTCTGGTGAAGCGTATCCTTGCCAAGGTGGGATAGGCCAAAGTCTGCAGAAGCCATGGACAATGTCTAATTTTGAAATAATGATTGAATGTTTGAGGAATGGGCAACACAATGAATTACCAACATAGATATGTTTCCTAAGAACAGAGCAAGGTGCTTCATGCCACACTAAATATTGTACTGCCACAATATTTAGCTTGATCATATAAAACGTCAGGCAAGTAATAAGTGGGCCAAAAGCTTCAGTAGTAGAGCCCTTAAACACATCTATTAAATCATTATCTATGCCCAACAGGTATTATTATTATTGAAAACATTATTATAAAAAAGGTTCTGCAAACACATCACCTACTATGAAGTTGACCATCATTTTCAGAATGTAAGCATATATAAATGTACCCACTGTGTGGCGCTCAAGAGTCAGACTTTCTCTTTTGAGTTGAGTGACGGTTATTAGCCTCCATGTGGTCTTTGCCCTAATCAATTACTCTTCAATATAGGAGAGATTGCATTGGGGCAGGTCAGTAATGAAATTGTCTGTGCATAATGTCTTCCCCCCCAAAAAATGTTTTATCCATGTTATCACACTTTCCTCATAGAGATGATAACGTCTTGGCAGGGGTATGTGTGTTTTATTTTATTTGACAAATAGCTGGCTTTAACGTCTATGCTTATATCTCTCATTGATTGATTCTATGTCATTCTGTGTTGGGGTAAGTCAGGTCACTTTAACTGTGGTTTGCGTGGTGTATTTCAGAAACTGACAGTAAGTCAGTCTGTAAACACACAGAATGAAATTCAAACGTGAAGAATGATTTCTGATTGGTAAATACACAGCAACCAACACCAAACGTGTATCTTAAAATAGATTTTAAAAAATTGCACATATATAGATCAATCCATAAGCAAGCACTGTTTGACTTGCCCAGGCTATGAATGGTGTAAATCGTATACTCCAAGCCGATGTAGTTGCCACTGGAGGTTATTTTCTTTGCCTATTTGACAGTGTTCAACAGCAAGTTATCAAAAATGACATTTCCCGGACACATTGCGGGGCAATTTTTTGCATTTTGGACAGTGTTTTAAAACCAATTGTCAAATGACAATTCCCAGAAACCGGAGGCAGGCAGAGGTGTGGGTGGTCTCATTGGATGGGGAGATCCAGGATCAGACCAGGTGCAAGGGCTAGCTTGTCTGTTTACGCTGTTAGGCAATACATGTAAACGGCTGTGACATCAACTAGTGTTAATGACTCTAACTAGTGTTTATAGCACACTTAAGGTGATATAGCACACTGCAGTAAATAATTACTTGCACAAACATTGACACTGAAGGTGTTCAACTGTGGTTTACTCATCATGACAAGCAAAGGTTTGGTAATACTACTAAAGAATGCCCCATGATGTGTATAAATAGCATATGCAAAAAAAAAACAGCCTATGGGTGGACAAGTATGTGTAGGTCCGCTAGATGATATAGCCACAACTTTGAAATGTAAAATGTGCTATCTCCACTCCGCCTGTCTTCCTGAAGGCCAGAGTAGACCTTGGTTGCAAGCCAAATTGGGGCTAGCTTATATGTTTATGCGGTTAGTAAGTACATGTAAAAGTATACTGCAGTATATTATCACCATAACTGGGTCCTGATAGTTTGCCTGTTGGGCAACAAAACTATCAGTTTACCAAGCTAGGTAGCATAATGGGTCTCAATAGCCAAGACAATGGAAAGTATTCCGCAGCTTGGCCAGGCTTGCTATCTAGCTCAGGGAATCCCACTTATGTGGTAGTCACCCACCAAAATGATGACTTTACATACTCAAAAAGTATAGACCTTTTGACGATTTGGCCATATGCTGTCAGTACAAAATTTGCCAAGAATTTACAGAAATCTGATACAGGAATATACTAGCAACTGATCAGAGTGATGCCTACAGAACATCCACCAACACCAAAACAAAAACAAAAATTGCAGATGTTTCAGTACAGCACTACATGGATAGAAAATGGGATAGGGTGGATTTTACTGAACTAAGCTTCAGACAACACATCATAACTCACAGCAGGAATATCCATAATGCTAACTTATGTATTTCACTGGAGCGATCAAACCCAAGTATTATAATTGGGACCACTGTCACACAGCTGCAGTTGACACACTGCACACAATTTGGAATGAACAAGGCAAAGCCCAAAACCTGGAAATGTTTCAGACGTAAGATAATTGTCGGCAGGATAACGTTTATTAAAAAAATGGCCAAAACAGATATATTGGTTCACGGTCCCAAAAACAGTGATCAGCTGTTGGATTTAGTCATTTAATAAAATATTGTAACAACCTCAGGGTTACTTTAGACACTGTTTTATTTCTTTGACATGGTAATATATTTTTCTTAAAGATGCTGTCTGTGGCAAATAAGTATACCAGAGTG
Organism: Esox niger; assembly: GCA_016801105.1. Lineage (NCBI taxonomy): Eukaryota > Metazoa > Chordata > Actinopteri > Esociformes > Esocidae > Esox > Esox niger. Next base: position 35,633 of record JACXGJ010005279.1, read on the forward strand.
GATCCCACTCAGATCAGAATCAGTTTCGATGACAGACATCTTGCTTTCTCATTAGTCTCTTGCACAATAGCAGGACATCTGAATACGGCAGTGGATTATCCCCACCAGCTCGCTATGCACAAACACACTACGAATGGGATGGACCCGGCAAGGTAGACCAGCTACCAACATTGGCCTATGACTGGGAGATGACTACCTCTGTGACTACCATCCATGTTGGTTCAGATTTTCTGACAGCAAACAGAAAACCTTACAATGACCTAGGAATATTGGAAAAATCCCATCTCTCAGAAACAGCTGCTTTAAATATAGTAGAACACATAATTGCATAGAAGCAGATGTGTTATAGTTGTCATATGGAAAAGCTATGACCCTGCTGCAATGCTTAAAATATCACTACCCTTTATTTTTCCATTTCTGTCATATTACTGAAATGTCAGACAAAATGTTTCCGTTTTCACCGCTTCACATCAGAAACTGTAACTGTCAGTGACTCTGTATAACAGCATCCTCAAAATGACTAAAATGGATTATGTTTATATTTACACACGTTACTGCCTTGATGAATGAAATTATGATAATGATTCATTAAACATAGATAATTTCTATCTACTAAAAAAATGTACAACACCATTTTCAAGAAAGTTGGGACGCTGCGTAAAATGTTAATAAATACAGAGCTATAATGTGTACATCAATTATCCCTACACATAAATGAAACTAGTACAAAGACTACATATCAAGTGTTGAAATTTAGAAATGCTATTGGTTTTGGAAAAATACAAGCCCATTCTAAATTTGATGCCAGCAACACATTTAAAAAAAATTGGGTCTGGGGCATGCTTACAACTGTGTTGCATCACCTGTCTTTTTAAGCGTTTGTGAACTGAGTTGATTATCTGCTGTAGTTTTGAAAGTGAAATGTATTTCCATTCTTGCTTGAACTACGATTTCAGCTGCTCAACAGTTTGGGGTCTCCTTTGTTGTATTTTTTCGTTCCATAATGTGCCAAACGTTTTCAATGGGAACAGGTCTGTACTGCAGACAGGCCAGTTTAACACCCAGACTCTTTTATTATGGAGCCATGCTGTTGATATACATACAGAATGTGGTTTGACATTGTCTTGTTGAAATAAGCAAGGCTTTCCCTGAAAAAGACATAATCTGGATGGCAGCATATGTTGCGCCAAAACCTGTATACAACGATCAGCATAACATTATGACCATCTGCATAATATTGTGTTGGTCCCCCTTTTGCCCCCAAAACAGCTCTGACACATCAAACCCACATCAACTGTGATGCACTGTGTGTTCTGACACCTTTCAGTCAGTACCAGCATTAACTTTTTCAGCTATTTGAACTATAGGAACTCGTCTGTTGAAGCCAACATTCGCTGCCCTTGTACATCAATGAGCCTTGGCCACCCATGACCCTGTCACCAGTTCACCACTTTTCGTTCCTTGGACCACTCTTGATAGATCCTAACCTAGTCATCTAGCCATCACAATTTGGCCCTTGTCTAAGACGTGCAGATCCTTACACTCGCCCATTTTTCCTGCTTCTAACACATCAAATTTGTGGACAGAATGTTCACTTGCTGCCAAATATATCCCACCCACTGACATCTGCAATGATAACGAGATTATCTGTGTTATTCACTTCACCTGTCAGTGGTCATAATGTTATGGCTGATCAGTGTATACTGCCTTCGCAGATGTGCCAAGCCATGTGCACTAATGCACCCCCATACCAACATGGATGCTACCTTTTGAACTGTGTGCTGATTAGAAGCTGGATCATCCCTCTTTTTGTCCAAATAATTGAAAGTTTTGATTCATCAGACCACAAGACAGTTTTCCACTTCGCCTCAGTCCTTTATAAATGAGCTTGGGCCCAGAGGAGGCAGTGGCAGTTCTAGATCTTGTTAATGTAAGGTTTCTTCTATGCATGATGGAGATTTAACTTGCATTTGTGGATGCAGCGACGTACTGTGTTCACAGACAATGGTTTTCGTTCCTGAGCTCATGCTGTGATGTCCATTACATAATCATGTCTGTTCTTAATGCAGGCCTTAGGGCCTGAAGATCACGACCATCCAATATTGGTTTCCAGCCCCTCCCCATCCTCACTTCTGACAGCCCCTTCGTCTCTGTAATGAGCTTTTAATACCCAATCATGTTACTGACCTGTTGAACCATGTAGTTTTGTGATTGTCCCCCAGGGTCAGGTTTTTGGCATTATACACATTACTTCCTGTGTGTTGTTTAACACTTAATTGAATTTGCCACAGATGGACACCAAATAAGGAGGTTCTAATCACTGGATGCACATCTAAGCTCAATTTGGAATGTCATGGCAAATAGTCTATTTGCAAATCAATGCATTCTGTCTTCATTTACATTTTACGCAGGGTCCCAACTTTCCTGGAAAAGGGACTGTATGTTATTTGTCATTTGAGTGTAATAATGGAGAAAGACACAATGGACCAGTGTAAGGGCCCTGGCGATCATTTTATTAAAGTGTTAAACGAGGAAGTGAGGGAGTACTCAAATTCAGAAAACAGACCATTGTGGTTGGGCAATGTCCTAGTGGATGTTTGGTGGGTATTGGCTCAGGCTGCCGAAGTTTCAGAGAGTTTTCCCTCTTGTTTCACTGTCTTAATCCACCCTGGGCAGATATAAAGTATAACGTTTTGAAACAAAAATATTAAATGTTCTCTTTGAAATGCAACCATCAAATAAGCTAATAGATGTTAAATATAATTCTATCACTGAATAAACTCTATCATTACTTCTTCAAACAACAACATGTTTGAAGAAGTAATGATATAAAAAGTTATAATAGCTTTTGGGAATGAAATTCTCCATGCCATGTTTTAGTTGTTTTTCCCATGGTCGGTTAAATGTTTAGTAGTTTCTATAATACCATTACTGCTGAGGTATACTGAAAAGAATAAAGACTGTCTTGTCAACAGCTGTCACGTCCTCACTGTGCCCCTAGCCAGATGCTGTATGCTGGCCTTTTTCCTGTTGTCTTGTATGTTGGTCAAGGAATTTGGCTTTTTTAATGAACAAAATGCCTGCACCTTCCCCACAAAGCCGTGACAACAGCCTTTTCTCTTGTTAAAGAAACATTTATTTTGATATTTAAATAAGATAGGTCTTTTGAAACACGTTAACTAATGTTTTATTAGACAATGTTACACAGGGAGCTTTGCAATGAACATAATTGAATGCAATCTGGTACTGGTGTAATTTTGGATGGCAGTTTTAGATGAAAGTGCCGCTAAGTGCATCATTATTACATGCATTGTAGAACAGAGACCTTGTAGCAGTCGCACTCACCAAGATACAGCAGGAGGTAAGCATGTAGAGCTGGAGATTTATTCACGCCTTGCTGATGCAGAAAAGGGAGTGGGATTTCTTTACTATATACAACTACCTCCACTGGTACCCAATATAAATTTAAACAAAAAAGGGGGTGACTAAATGTACATGCTGTTCATCGACTTAAACAATATAAAATGACAAGTCGTTGACCTTCACAAGTCAAACAATGCCAATACAAACATCTAAACACCTGAAATACCAATCTTTAACTATTAATTAAAGATTGGTATTTAACTATTATATATATATATTACACACCACATGGTATGGCATGGTGTTGCAAAATGGAGTAAATGCCTTCCTCCTTCAAGATCCTTTTTACCCTGTAGAAATCTCCACCACCAAAGCTCCCCAGACCATCACATTGCCTCCACCATCCTTGACAGATGGTGTCATGCACCCAGCATCTTTTGATTATGGTCTGTGTCTCATGAATGTTCTTCTTTGTGATCCAAAATCTATCCATAACTCTTTATTCCAATCATCCTCTGTCCAGTGTCTATGCTCTTTTGCCCATCATAATCCTTTCTTCTTATTAGCCATTCTGAGCACTTTTTTTCTTTACCACTCTGCCTAGAACGCCAGTATCCCGGAATCGCCACTTCACTGGTGCTTAAAACTGCTGTTTTATGGGTACTAGAAAATGAAGCTGCCAGTTGAGGACCTTCTCAAACCAAACACACTAATACATTTGTCATCTTGATCAGTTGTGTACCTTGGACTCCCACTCATTCTATTCTGGTTAGAGCCAGTTTATGCTGTTCTGTGAAAGGAGTAATACACAGCATTGTACAAGATCTTCAGGTCCTTGGAAATTTCTTACATGGAATAGCCTTCATTTCTCAGAACAAGAACAGACTGATGAGTTTCAGAAGAAGTCTCTGTTTCTGTCCATTTTGAGCCTGTAATCGAACTCACAATTTCTAATGCTCCAGATTCTCAACTAGTCTAAAGGTCAGTTTAATTCCTTCTTTATTTATTATTCTATTCTAA